>BDJD01000997.1:164887-223836 GCA_002564525.1 Rosa multiflora | reverse complement strand
TTATTAAGTAAAAGTGAGTTAATCGATAACAGGGGTGAATATGCTTGTTCACCCAGGGGTGAACCTAAGAATTGTTCTTATATTAAAAGCTTAATGGCGAAAATACCTCCTGACATTTTCTTTTATTGTCAATTTACACACTAACTTATTAATATTACCCAATAAGAGCATCTTTAGCAGACTCTCTATTTTAGCTCATTAGCTATTTTAGAGAGCATGTTTAGGTTTTTATTTATTTTAGCAGCTGGACTTGACTCTTAAGTAACTCTCCATTATAACTTTTAACTATCTCTCTCCTAAATATAGAGAGCAAGATAAAACTCTCTATAATTTAAAACATTCTTTTTGAGTTATTTTATGTAATTTATAAATACATTTAAACTATTTAATATTCTTTTAAAAATAATATAAATTCAAAATGAGCTAAAATAGAGAGCACTGATACATATATATTTCTAAAATGGTTAGCCAAAATGACTTTTTAGCTACTTTAGCTCAAATTTGACTAAAAATGGTTAGCATTACTAAAGATGCTCTAACACACTAACTTTTCCAAAGTTTGCCAATTTTCATATTTCTGTTAACTTCCGTTGAGTTCCACTGTTAAATATCATCATGTGCAAAACATGTGAGGGTATTTTGGTCATTTTACTTAATTTTAATTTTTTGGTTTTTGTTTATCTAATCTAATTTTTGTTTAGATTAACTCAACTTAATTTATCATATACATTTGTTTTTTTTGAGTTACAATGTATTGGATATTTTGAATGGAATGAAATGCAAGTTAATAACGATTCAAAAGGTGGATATAATATATAGGGAAAACATCACTAATGGTCACTGAATTATGACTTATTCGACACTTAACTCACTGTATTTTCAACAATATCACTTAACTCACTCAGTTTTACATCCGTCTTTCACTCAACTTACTGTCGTTAAATCTTTTTTAAAAAAAAAAAAAAGACAATTTTTTTTCAAATTATATTTAAGTTAAAAAAATCATTTTTTATTAGAAATCTCATAAATTTAAAAAATTGAAAAAAGTTTAATAAATGTAAATTGAGGGTATATTTATCTAAACACTAAAAAGATGCATTTCTAACTTTTTTTTTTTTTAAAGACAAAATTTTTTTTCAAATAATATTAAAGTTAAAAAAATCATTTTTTATTAGAAATTTAAAAAATTGAAAAAAGTCTGATAAATGTAAATTGAGGGTATATTTGTCTAAACACTAAAAAAAATACATTTCTAACTTTAAAAAAAAGAAAAAAAAGACAAATTTTTTCAAATAATATATAAGTTAAAAAAATCATTTTTAATTAGAAATTTCAGAAATTTAAAAAAATTGAAAAAAAGTCTAATAAATGTAGTTTTTTTTTAAGTGTTTTGACAAATATACCCTCAATTTGAACGGCTTCTAACGGTAAAATTAACGGCAGTGAGTTAAGTGAAAGACGGATGTAAAACTGAGTGAGTTAAGTGATATTGTTGAAAACACAGTGAGTTAAGTGTCGAATAAGTCATAACTCAGTGACCATTGGTGATATTTCCCCTAATATATATACAGATCCTATCCAGCGTGAGGTTAAGGTTTATGGTCACTTTTCGGTCTCATATCCACATCTAGACCATTTAGTTTTTAGATACTAATATATAGATCATCTTTGCAAAATTTTAGCCAAATTGATGGTCGTTAAGGCATCAATAACTGCCTTAAAGCTAGTACGGTTCAAGTTGGATAGATTCAGTTCGTCCATTGGTTTAAGCGAGTTAGATACTCTAAAGATCATCAATTTAGCTGAAATTTTGCAGAGATGATCTATACATTAATATCTAAACACTGAACGGTCGAGATGTGAAAATGAGACCAAAAAGTGACCCTAAACTCTAACCTTGCTCTTAATAAATATTGTATATACATGAGGAGCTTAACGTCTGTAGACTTGTTTTTGTTTTTGTTTTTATTTAAGAAAGGGTGTTTTCTTAATATCTAGGTTTCTTTTTTTAGCATTTTGGTATGCTTTTTCAATAATCATTTGACATATGATAAATATTTGAGCTTATCAAATTGAATCATTCATGTAAAAATAATATTTTTCCATAAAAAAATATAGATACATGGATGGTGGAATTTTTTTTTAATCATAAAGGATAGTGGGATTTTGATCCCAAAAAGATAAAAAAAAGAAGAAGACCAAAATACCTTCACGTGTTTTGAAAATGATGGCACTTAATGATGGAACTTGACAGAAGTTAACGGAATGGAAATTATTCTATGCAACGACGGTGTAAGTGACCCAATCCTTATCAAATAATCTCAACCCTTGATATTTATTATCAACTTTATTTTTAATAAACAAAAAGTGTATTTAATGCAATCTAACTATTCATTTATGTTGGTGCAAGTGTACGGCGGTGCTCTGAATAATCTCTCTTAACGGAAATGTGGAAATTGGCAAACTTTAGAAAAGTTAGAGTATTATGTGGTAAAATTAATAAGTTAGTGTGTGAATTGACAATAGAAGGAAATGTCATGGGGTATTTCGACCATTAAGCCTATATTGAATGTATAGTAGTAGATTAACTCAATGCAAAAATCAGTTTTGTATAATAATGATAGACAGCTCAATACATACATGTCAAAGGTTCTTCACTCTATATAGTCCTCTTCTACTTTAGAAGAGATATCTCCCTTCCAACTTATTGTACCTAAGTTAGTCTAAATGTTTCAGTAAATCAAGTAAAACGTTACATTTATACTATTATTAAGAGAAGAGAGTTTGTTAGCCAAAACAATTTTTTTTTACTGAAATAGCCCTCAAATATTAAAAAAGTTTAAATGTGCAAGGATAAAGTTGTAAATTACAACATAAAAAAGATTAAAAAAAATATAAAAATAAGCATTATCCATATGCTCTCTCAAACTTTTTTTTTACTGAAATAGCCCTCAAATATTAAAAAAGTTTAAGATAGTTTAAATGTGCAAGGATAAAGTTGTAAATTACAAAATAAAAAAGATTAAAAAAATATAAAAATAAACATTATCCATCTGCTCTCCCAAACTATCACCCACTAACTTCAACTGTTCCTCACATTCAACTGCTAAAAATTGGTTTCATTATTTTAAAATATTTTTTTTTTCAAAATTAAATGCACACACATAGTGTGTGTTTTCCTTCTAGTATTTATAAATTTAAGGGTGTCGCACATAGTTTTGATTATTCATTTTAAGAAAAATGATTTATTAAATACTCAATTATTTTGGTTATGCAGAATCTAACTATTTTTATCTCATTGTTAGTTTGTTACATCAAAAAACAGAATCCAGCTCTATTTTTCTCTTATTCTATTTTTATAAATTGAAAGGTGTCGCACATAGTTTTAATTATTTATTTTAAGAAAAACGATTTATTAAATACTAAATTATTTTAGTTATGCAGAATTTAACTATTTTTATCTCATTGTTACATCAAAAAATAGAATCCAGCTCGATTTATCAAATTTGCTAGATATAGAATTGAGTCAAATAAATCTTCTTGAACAAACCAAAAGTTAGTGCATCAATAATATATAATATTGCATCTTTTTGCATTGGTTAAACACTTAAATGAACCAATTCTTCCGAGGATTCTTATTACTAATTAAAGAATTTTCAACTCCCAATTGGGTCAAACTCCCCAATCCTGACAACTTGAGCACCTCCCTTATTTATACATCACCTGCCTAATTCTGTCTCCCACTCTCTCCAATCATATTTCGCCCGGCCAACAAACAAGCCTAAGCAAAATGGCTTTCAACTCAAGAACATGGCCACTATGCTTAGTGCTCATTTCATGTATGATCTCTATTTCTTTTGGAAGAAAAATGACTGCTCAAACTTCTACTCCAGTAAAAGCAGTTAATCTCGGAGGTTGGCTACTTACAGAAGGCTGGATTAAACCTTCTCTTTTCGACGGCATTCCCAACAAGGACTTCTTGGTGATTATCATTCTTCTTCTTCTTCTGTAGTTCTGTATAGCTTGTTAGTCATTTCATATCTTTACTTATGGATTGAGCTTTTGTTATAGGATGGAACCGGCCTTCAGTTCAAATCAGTCACAACTGGGAAATTTCTTGCTGCTGAGAAGGGAGGAGGAAGCATCATAGTTGCCAACCGAACCTCAGCTTCAGGCTGGGAAACATTCAAAGTAATCAATTTGATTAGTTTTGATTGTCAAAATGTAATAACTTATACATGGTGTTGGTTTATGTTCTTATTTACTTTTATGTTGTGTTGCAGTTGTGGAGGATCAATGAGACCACATTTAATTTCAGGGTCTTCGGTAAACAATTTGTGGGAATTGATGTAAAGGGAAATGGAAAAGACGTGGTGGCTGTTGTGACCGCGCCAGGTGTATCGGAAACATTTGAAATCATAAGAAAACCGGATGATTCAAGCCGGGTACGGATCAAAGCACCCAATGGATTCTTCTTGCAGGCGAAGACAGAGGTGTTGGTTACAGCTGATTATGCAGAGAGTAGTAGTGGATGGGGAGACAATGATCCTTCTGTTTTTGTGATTACCATTTCTGGACGCTTGCAGGGGGAGTTTCAGATAACAAATGGTTATGGCAAATTGGCTCCTGAAGTCATGAAGGTAAGGGATATAATCACTCTTACAAAAGTTTGCTATACATTTTATCCATAACGTCCTTTCGTCTTGACTGCTGTGTTGTCGGACCATGAATTAAACTTACCTAATTAACAATTATGATTTAATGTCATGCTATGTTGTAAATACTTAAAATTGACAGTAGGATAATATAACGTCTCAGTATTTAGCGGTATAATGTCTTGACACATGTGTGGCTGATTTTTTTGTGTGGAACATGTGCATATCAGGAGCACTGGAGAACATTCATCGTTGAAGAAGACTTTGACTTCATATCAAAAAATGGATTAAACGCAGTGAGAATACCAGTTGGTTGGTGGATATCAAGCGACCCAAACCCTCCACACCCTTATGTCGGGGGTTCCTTGAAAGCCTTGGACAATGCCTTCCTCTGGTCACAGTATGTTTTTACTTTTCATCCTGCTGTATCTTAACACTTTCCCCACTATCAATCCTCGCCTTTACTAGAAATGAAGTTTTTTCAGGCCACGTTTGGTTCACGGAAAGTAAATATCAGGAAATGAAACTTGTTTTTTTCCAAGTTTTATTTCTTGCCTTTGGAATACAAAAGAAAAGGAAATATTTTCTTAAAGGAATGGAAAATAAGGGAAAAAGTAGTTCATTTTAAACACCAAAAGAATCATTTTCCCCCATTTTTTCATTGCATTTATTACTCACAACATATTATTTTATTTCATTAATTACAATTTTTTTAACAACTTTCCTAATATTACCAAACATTGAAATGAAAAATTCTTAAGAAATTTTATTTTTCTTTCTATAAAAAATACAAATAAATTACTTTTCTTTTTCCATAAATCAAACGAGGCTTAAAAGTAAAATATGTACCGGTCGAACTAAAGCCTGCTTATTCTTCTTGGGTTTTTTTATTTTTTTAAAATACCACAATGGGTCCAAGTTATGTCTAGATTAAAGTAGTGGTTGAGTTTGCACTGTGGACCCAATCAAAAGACCAACCTAAGCATGACATTGGCCATGTTTGAAAGGAGACTAGAAATCATTGATTTTGCTAAGTCTGATAGAAATATCTGAGATAATTTATGCACACATGTTGTTGTCTTGGCAGGAAATATGGATTGAAGGTAATAATTGACCTGCATGCAGCACCAGGATCTCAAAATGGTTGGGAACACAGTGCTTCAAGAGATGGATCTCAGGAATGGGGCCAAACCAATGCTAACATACAGCAGACAGTTGATGTCATCGAGTTCTTGACTGCAAGGTAAACAATTAGTGTCATTTATAGACTATTAGAAAATGTGCCAAATTCTTGTAAAGCTTAATGTTTAGAGTAGAGTTTTAGATGGTTTTAGGGTTAGCGGATACTATGACTAACGGGTATTTGTCATTGAAATTTTAAGCAACTCTGGGTCTCTAGTTAGATTTCTCATACTAAATTTTGGTTGTTGCCTCCCAGTCTACCCTATTAACAACTTCATTGTAACAATATACATAAACTATTTGATGAATTGACTTAAAAATTTCTCTATAATATTTAGTAATATGCAAATTTCTAACTCTATCAGTTACTTTAAACTATTAATATTTTAATAATATAAATATTTGATGTCTGATAAAGCCATCAAAAATTATTTTTCAAGTTGTATTTATTGTTGTCATTCTCAACATTAAGGGATACACAACTGCAGGTATGCAAAGAGTCCAAGCCTATACGCAGTTGAGCTCATCAACGAACCACTATCCCCAGGAACTTCTCTGCAGAACGTTACCACATACTACAAGGCTGGTTATGCTGCGGTTCGCAAGCACTCTTCCACAGCGTTCGTTGTGTTCTCGAACAGACTAGGACCAAGGGAACCGACTGAGCTCTTTCCTGTTGCCAGTGGCTTGGAGAGAGTCGTCATTGATGTCCATTACTATAACCTCTTTGAGAGTGCTTTTGACAACTTGACTGTCCAACAGAACATCGACTTCATCTACACTAATCGGACTACGGATTTGAACACTGTTACCACATCGAATGGCCCTCTCACTTTTGTTGGTATGTGATCCGAATCCCACTTTGTTTATGCATGATTTGATGTTGGCCACTTCATCTACATTGACATCCATTCCTACTTTAGTTTAGTTAGTGGTTCTAGGTTTCAGCGAGTAATTGGGTAAGTGCAAAATGATTGAAGTGAGGTGTTCTACGAAATACCTCAAAGAAAAAAGCAAAAGAAAGTTGGGGTGTGAAACTTTTTCTTCTTTCCCCTAGATGTTCAAAATGAGACTGCACGTCAAGGACAGCCCTAGAATTGTTGTAGCCGTGGAAATATTATTGTGAGACCATGTTCCTTCAGCATATGAAATGCCTTTATTAAATAATTCATAAATTATCACTCAGTTCTTATCGTAAAAGGAAAAGTCAGTTTCGGTTAGAAGTTTAACATATTAACCAAATTGGTAAACCGATACAAATAGGCATCATGTGGCTCCTACTGTTTGCATGTATCGCATGAAAGTGCATATAAGCAAAAATGTTTGATGTATATAACTGTTTCATGTATGGATCCGGCTCCTCTAAAGTGAGGAGGGTGTGAATTTACTTCAATTTCATAAAATCTAGACTCTCTGTCTAATCTAAAGGTTCTGATTATTGACACATCATTCTTCTACTAATTTTTGATTTTTAGTCTAAACCATAGTTAACTTGCAGTTGACTTTACGAAAAAAAAAAAAATTAGGGATTTGGCGTGGAGTTGCTGCATTTGCTTTCTCCGTCTTCCATGGCAACTCATTCATGGTTGCAAGAACAAAAAAAAAATTGACTTGCATTGAATAGCAGCAACGAATATGCAATGTGAATTTAGAAACATAACCTTGGAACTAATTTAGTTCGTCATTTTCTCTGTAAGTTCTTCTTCACCCTTCAGTATTAGTATTCATGAGTTGTTGCACGTCCTTTACTATAGCACAAGCAGGCACTCTTTGTTTTCCCTTGAAAATATGAACTACATTTTATTCATTGAAATAATGCTTCATTCAAAATCAATTCCCCTTTCCAGATTGATTGGCCTGAGAAATCATATTGGTTATTCTTAGCGTCGTACATAGTTGTTTGAGAAATCGTATCCGGTTACATGATCAAGCATACTGCTTTACTTTTACCAAACCTGTATCTTTACATGGCCTACCTTAACAGCCAGTAAATGGAACATTAACATCTGGAATTGCACCTGCATATAAACTCCAATTTTAACGTAGTTTGGTAAATTGCGGGGATCAATTGGTTGAATTTGTAACGGTGCTGCCAGATTTACATGGCTAACAGCAGTATAATTAAAGCTGATGTAATACCAGATTCAGAAGCTCCTCTATCAATGTTCCCAGAGATGTAAACCAACCGAAGGCTTTACTTCATTCTGAAACAAACGCAGCAACTCCACGCCAAATCCCTAATTTTTTTTGTAAAGTCAACGGCAAGTTAACTATGGTTTAGACTAAAAACCAAAAATTAGTAGAAGAATGATGTGTCAATAATCAGAACCATTAGATTAGACAGAGAGTCTAAATTTTATGAAATTGAAGTAAATTCACACCCTCCTCACTTTAGAGGAGCCGGATCCTGATGTATAGGATCTACATGGTTGGTTTATTTCTTAACGGCTTACATTTGCAGGTGAATGGGTAGCTGAATGGAATGTGAAAGATGCAACAAAGGAGGATTACCAAAGATTTGCCAAGGCTCAGTTACAAGTCTGGGGGCGAGCAACATTTGGGTGGGCTTATTGGACTCTTAGGAACGTCAATAACCATTGGAGTCTTGAGTGGATGATAAAGAATGGTTACATAAATCTGCTAACTTAATTACATTCATACCCATTGGCTTAAGTCATCACAATGACTTCAACAATACATGGTCTGTATACGTAATAGTACTTTCGTTCATTCTGGGACTAATAACTATTGCGGCTTGCATGCAGAAGAATCGATCAGTTAATCTGTGACATTAGATCAATGAAAGGCATTTTACCAATAAAAGCTTAATTACAATTATAATTTGAAGGGTAGAAGCATCATAAAGCAATCTAATTTCAGTATAATAATTTGGAGAATTATGCGATATTATATATATATATGTATATATATCTAAATACCATGCAATTGAAATGGCCAAGACGATCTTTAGGGCCAGCTTTTTTTTTCCTTTCTTCTTTGTTTGTTTTTGGTTTTTTCTTTTTTAGTTTTTATTTAAAATAAAATAAATAAAAAGAGGGGGCCAAGACCTAAGCTCCTCTTAGGCAAAGGTATAGGCCCAATTAAGAACATAAAACTGAAGTTGTATAGATCCAAAACCTTGGGCATAAAAAGTTGTAGGTTGTAGAGAACATTGTGGTCCCTTTTGGGACCATTCTCAATTTCAACATATAGCTACATGGATATCTATCTTCTATATTTGAGAATTTAGCATGAGAAAGCAAAGGTAACATTTCATGTGAATTTAAGATTAGATATTCATGCTTACATTATTGCATACTTTCTACACGATTGTATTATCAAATTTTTATGACCGAACATATGAAATATACTTTAAATTATGAGACATACACATTTGTATCGATGTCAAACACTTGATTACAAACATGTAAAACCTACTTTTATATGATGGTTCATTTATATATGTATTTACTAGATTGGATATACACACACATTTATCCTAGTCGGGTCAGATCGGTGTGGTTTTGATTTCTCTTACGAAGTTTTTGTTTTTACTTCCTCTTGGTTTCAAGAATAAGATCAACTGATGTCTCTATAGGATGAAAAAATGAAAAAAAAAAAAATCAATCAGTTAAAGTTTCATATGAGGGAATCGGTTGGTGCCGTTGCATCTCAGAGATTGATAGTACTCGATCAGACATGATGATGCGAGAAGTGGGTTCTTCCAATGATATGTTTTTTGTATGCAACAAAGCTTTTTATCCCACAAATAGGGGTTAAGCAACAAACACAAGTGGAATACATTGCTGTAGGAAGTGACGTACGTATGGGGAATATAGGTAATTAGGTATAGCCTTCACACGGGCTTCAGAAAGTTATGTTCATTCCCAACTTGTTGGTGGGAAACTCATCTTTGTTTAATTTGAGAAGGAAACTAAGAATTAATTTTTATTTTTCACTAAGAGCTTCAAAACATGGTAATATTTAAAATGTATATACCTTGCGGCGTACAAATTATCTTAGGTATAGACCACACAGATTTTAATAACTATAAACAGTTGAACAAGGAGATATAATTTTTAGAGTGGTCGGTCCCCTGCTATTGTTATCTTAGGGAAGATATTTTGGTTCTGATGGTGGGCGTTGTACTCTTACAAGGCATTGCAATGGAAGCAACCCACTTGTAAGCGCCCACTTGAAGAGATTCGTAGGTGCTAAGAATGCTTCTTTTGCTTAACAAGTTTTTAAGGTCAATTATTAAGCAGGAAACTACAGCTAGCAGCAAATGACATCTCAACTTTATGTGTGAGCTGTTCACATGTGTAGGCTTAGTCTCCAAAGTCTTAATTTGATGGACCACTAGCCTGGTATTATTGGGTCCCTCGTCAGTTATCCTGATTGCTATTTGCAATAACTAGCAATGATTATCGGTATTGGTCAATTTGGACGCATTGAGTTTTCGGGCGGAGTTGATATTAATCAGCCAAAGAAAATCTAGACTAAGACACAGCAACTCTAACAGTTTTTCTATATTTTAATTTTTTTTTATTTTAAGAAAAAAATAGTATATTTTACTCTAAACAGATTCTTTATAACTATCCTCATTTTAGGGATAGTGAGGAAAGAGAGAGCGAAAATTCTCTAAATTTATAACAATCTCTAAAATTGTAAGAAAGAATTATGAAGATTTTAGAGATTGCTGTAATATATTGAATCTGTTGGAGTTAGAGAATAAAAATTGCTTAAAACTTTGACTTTTGATTCTCTATAATACAAAAATTATAGAGAAGCTGTTGGAGTTCCTATGAGAGGAGCTGGAAAACTTTATTTTAGCATAAAGTTACCTATTTTGAGAGTGTTGTCATTCGATATTTTTAACAAAAAAGAAAAAAATAACGAAATAATCTAAATTCTAAACTCTTATTTGATGCAGATGAAAATATTCATTTTTATTCTGGTAAAAGGTTTAAAAAGTTAGGTTTAATTGGTAAAAAATGATAAGGAGATCGAATTTTACCAAATTTAACATAGGATGGGAGGATAAATGCTTTAGTGCTTTACAATTGAAGCTCCTACCTGATTTTAAGATCATTTTCAAACCAATAGGATAAGATCATTATTGTTCTTCTTAGTTGTTAAAGATCATTAAAATTTTCGCAAACATAGTTAGGTTTCGATAAGGGATAAGTGAAATAAATCGAGCATCCATAGAACTTTTATGCAATAATGCACGTGAGTATGTTAGCAGCTACCTCTCTAGGAAAATGTCAATTGGAGACCATATAAGTCCATCTTGAGTTGTTTGTATAGAGAGAATGTGACTCTTTATAAGTTAAATTGATCGCTTAAATTGAGTAGTGCATCTTAATTTGTCTATTTCTATCTCTTTGGTTAATTGGACGGTCATAAATTGAAGTGAGTAGGGTTTAAGCGAAAATATTAGGGAAGCTTAACATTGATTCTAGTCGTGTAGAGTACATATGTAAACAGAACTAGAATGGAACAATATCTAATTAAAAAGTAAATCCTATCAATTTAATTCCGTATAAGAAAAGTGGCCAAATAGAATCTTTATATTTTGCATATATTCTCCTGCTAATTAAGTAGCAGCTGATTCCTACCTTAGAATTTAATTAAGCTTCCTGGGAATTTTGGTAAACAATAAACCTAACTAACTAGAACTAGTCTAGAAGGCTTTATTTTGCATATATATGTTTTTCTGTATGTATGTATGTAGCAAGCCATACCCTCTTTTTTTTTTTTGTCAAGTTCAAGCCGTACCCTCTTGAACATATGTCACTTAGCACTGTGTGCCTATTGTGTTCACAGCATATTCCCCATGTTAAAAGAATATATTGAACTCCCAAAGGATGTTATTTTGTATTCCATATCTATACTTTTCTAATATTCGATGAAGGAGTGATTTTTTTTTTCAAAAGAATTAGGAATAATCATTTCGTCTATTCCATATACTCTAAATCATTTAGAGAGATTTGGAAACAAAAAGTGAGAAAACTCTAAAATACTCCTCTTTTATACCACATAAAAGGTTGGAGGACTACAAAGTACTCTAATTCTTAGCATAGTGAACTAATTGACAATCGAATGATATGCATTTGAATGACCAGGTAATTGTCAGACAAATTCATTTAGATATTTCTTTAAAGAAAAAATATAAAAAAAAGTGTGATCGAGGATGAATTTGCATTATGTAAATAAAAGTTAATGAAAATGAAGATTGTGCATATTATGTAAATAAAGGTAAATGGGAAAACAACAACAGTTAATCCAAAGAGCCATCGTTTAAATTGAAGTACGTACTAGTGGATGATCGGGACCAAATAGTTTAACCCATCTTCTTAAAAGAATCAGAAACTTTTGGCTTTCCTCACCCCATCTTCGACCCAAGTTAAAGAATTGAGTTGAAATGCAACCACAGTTAGCAGTAGTTGCATTTTATTGGAATCTCGATCTCCTTCAAGGTTGGTGCATATATTTATACTAGAATACCAGGGGAATGTCACATTGGGAGACACCTGTTTTAAGAAAGTATGATCTCTATGTTAATGAACTATTATGATTCAGCTAGTTGAACATTTTTAAGGGGCAAGTGGGAAGACCAGGTCACCAAGGGTTTCAAGTTGTAGTTTCTTTCGCTCCTCAAAAAAAAAAAAAAAAAAAACTCGTTTCAATTACATGGTCAGATCATTGATCTCATCGTACCGTCAATCACATAATGCTGTTTGTATCAATTTCAGAGATACAACTGTACAAATGCTTTTTTTAGTATTTTGCATGAGATATATTTTACGAGGTATCAAATGTTTTGGATATTTTCTCACATCGAACCAACACATAGGGTAAGCAATGGTATTGACCGTATTGTTACAGTGGAAACATGTAACCTTTTGAGGAGAAAAATCTCTTCAATTAGTTGGTAAGTCATTGATTTTGTTTTATCGGTCAATTTGTAAATTACATGTATCAATTTTACAGATACAACCATAAAAAAGCTATTTTTAGTATTTTGCATGAGATATAATAATTTATGAATTTTGTTAGGGTAAATATATTCTATTGGATATTTTTTCACATTGGCCGACCCATCCAAGACTTTTTACTTTTGTTAATCACCAATAACACTCTCCTAATTTTGAACAATGTTAGGTGAACACTATTTTTGAATCTCACTTACATCTCACTTTATGTAGCAGCTGATGTGATAATGTGGCATAATCACATCATTTAATAAAATATTTTTCTTTGTTGGGCTTTATGCTATATAATTTGCTACAGAAGATGTGATGAAGGTGGTACAAAAAAATGTGGTTCACATAGCATTACTTCCTAATTTTTTTTTTTTTGAGAAGATGAAAATTATATTAAGGGCAAAATACTGTTTAGTCCCTGAAGTATGCCTTCGTTCTCGTTTCAGTTCTTGTCTTTCTAATTTAATCTCAAAACTCCCTGAACTCAAAATTTATAGTCCAACTGGTCCATTCCCTCGATTTCATCCAGTTGCTCGCTGACGTGTCAGTTATCTGCATGTAAAGTGACGAGAATGCCCCTGCTCTTCGTTCTTTCTCTTTACACCAAGCTCTCCACCACCACTACCGAGCTCACCATCCAAAAACACTCCACCACCACTACCAAGCTCTTTTTCAACTTCAATTTCAGCGAAGACCGCGACGATGTCGTCTTCCGCCAGAAAACAGGTACGCTCACTCTCACAACCTCATGCCGGAGCTTTCTTATTCTCTTACTCCTGATTTCCACCAACATCATCGCCGACGTCGCTCTGGACAGCGCCGTCTTGAGGGTCAAGTACAAATACGCCAGCCGCGACCCCACTCTCAGCCCCCTAAAAGCTCACGACACCAAACGCACTCTTCGATTTCTCGCTGGCGTGGATCTCCCTCTCGGTGGCTCCAGACTCCCTGACGCCATCAGGGGCATCAAAATTCAACTTCTCGTCATGCTCTACAAGCCTGTGTAATTAGATTTTGAATTTGATCACGTTTTGATGATTTTCTTTTCTGGGTTGCTTCGGCCATTTCGGGACATTTTCCGGCATCTAGGGTGGCGGTTGGGCTTGCTTGATATATGAAAGACAATCTGCTCTCTGTACTCTACAAGCTGGTGTAAGTGATTTTTGAGTTCGATCAAGTTTTGGAAAAGTTGTGATTTTGGGCTGGTTTCAGCTTTGCTGTGTTCTTCGTGACCTTGAGTCAGAGTTAAATTCTGGAAATTTATGCAAATTGGTTGAGTTGAGGAATTTGGGTTTGTCGTGTTCTTCGTCGAACGTGAACCTGCAAATTGGGTTCTGATCTTGATCTCATTTGATCACGAGGTAAGCTAGATTCTATTTGAAAGTTCTGGGATTTGCCTTGTATAGTTAGCTTCTGGGATTTGCCTTTTATAGTTAGTTTTTGGGATTCTCTCCCATCCTCTCTCTCCTCTATGAATCCAATACCTTGAAAGTTGCAGGTTGAAAAAATTCACAGTAATGGGAGGTGGTGTTGACAACTTGGAGAAGAGAAGAGTCGTTGGTGGTGATTTGGGTTCGCCAGAAGTGCTAGAAGAGAGAGAAGTCAAGACACCCAGAAAGGTTGGGTGTCCAAAGCAGTTCTGGGTATTGCTTTGTCGGCACGTGAGTCATTTTCCGACTGCTCCGAACGATGTGGGAGCTGGGTTTGTGTCGCTAGACACTGGTGGACACTGTGGTGGTGGAGGTGAGGCACGGTGGTGCCTAGATATTCACTGGTGGAGGAGAGAGAGAAATCTAGATCTACTTTCTCTCTCCTCGAGTTCTCTCAAGAGACTACCATCTCGGAGGAAATTTTGGAAGAAACTGAAGCAGGGGCATTTTCGTCACTTTACAAATCAGTGTCTTACGTGGCGCTGAGTTGGCAAGTACAAAACTGACATGACAGCGAGCAACATGATGAAATCGAGGGAATGGACCAGTTGGACTATAAATTTTGAGTTCAGGGACTTTTGAGATTAAATTAGAAAGCCAGAGACTGAAACGAGGATGAATGCATACTTCAGGGACTAAACAGTATTTTGCCCTTATATTAATAAACAGATTACAAAGCATTGGATCCATAGTTACGGGACTGTCAACATGAGTGACTTCCATGAGCCAAAAAGGCTCAACCCCTAACCAAATTTTACGCCCATACTCGCGAGCTGCAATGAGTAACAACCAAACCTGTACCGATACAACCCAGCCACTAACATTAAGATGAACTGTTTTTACCCGTTCGGACACTGCGTCCTAAAACAGTCAGACCACGTATAAGGGTGATTCACCATCACGTTGATAACCAGAAAGCATCGACAAAAGACCAGACCATGACACAGCAGAACGACCATGACACCATAACAATGGCATCGACACTCCACTAAAACACCCAAACCCTCGCTCAAGGGAGGAGGAACTTATTAATCCTAACCACGAACTAAAGAATAAAAGCCTAAAAAACACAGAAATAAACTGCCACAATCAACTTTCCTTCTCCACAAAATTGACTCAAGCTTCACAGAATCAGCCACAGCAAAATTGGGATTGAGGTTGGTAAACTCGACCCCAATTATCTGACATCTAAGCCAAGGACAAAACCAACCTGGAGAGAAACTCCATCTCTGTAATCTCCTTCCACCATAAACCCAGATGACAAAACTCTCCAACCCAGCACTATCCCAACACCGACCCAATGTCAATACGCCTTCCAATCTTACCGAGATGACCGCTCCTCGATTCTTCAAGTTTTCTGCAACAGAACACCGATCCGGCGTTGTCTTCATCTGAGAAAAAGAAAACGCCTCCTATCGCAGCCCCCAATTTTGATCACCTCCCGCCACCAAGCGAAAACACGCCCATCTGGCCACACCATTCGCTCGCTGATGAGGCTGGTAGCCGTCATCGACAAGAGGACGCAGCCGGATAAGCAAAGGAGCCGCCTCTGTTTTTTCCAAACCCTAACTACGTTGCTCCAATTTTTGTGGAGCAAAGGAGCATACTTCCTAATTTTATAGTTAAGGCAATTTTAGGGTGCCTTATTTAAGGCCTAAAATTTGCGGTCTTAATCCTATGTGACAATGTACACCAGTTATGTCAAACTAATGTTACTATTTTATATTTTTACTCCAATTTTATTAAAACCAGCCTTATACCATGCGATGCACATGTGATTGGTGAATATCATTTAATTGTCACCACTTCCTTAATTTTTCTTTTGTAATTATGTTTTTATGCTTTTTTATCATATTAAAATAAAATGTTTTGTCCATTTATCCAAATTTAAGGGATTTTTTTCTCACTTACCCAATTAAGTTTTTTTTAATTCTCCCTTACCCATGAAAACTCTAATAATGTCTTCCCTAATACCCAATTATGTTTTTTTATTTTATTTTATTTTTTCATTTTTTTTGTTTAGACTATTTTACCCTCACCCATGTGTTACATAGAGAAAGAGAGAGGGAATGGAAGAGAGAGAAGACATAGGAGACTTCGCCGGAGTCCAGTCACCGGTCGCGGAATCTGGCCAACGATCGCGGAATCTGGCCAACGAGGGTGGGAATCCGGTCACCGACCACCAACCATCGGGCTGCTCTGAAAACCTGGTCGGATGTCCCCAAGGAGGTTGTTGGAGATCACATAAGTCGCCGGAAATGTTTATTGCCCCCAAATAAACCTTTATTACCCCCTAATAAACCTCTATTGCCCCCTAATAAACCTCTGTTGGCCCCCAATAGAACTTTATTGGGGGACAATAGAGGTTTATGAAACCTCGCCGGAAGTCTATAAAGAGGTTGTCAAATATCTCATATGGGGCCAGAGATGTTTATTGTCCCCCTGAATAAACCTGTATTGCCCCCCAATAAACATTTATTGCCCTCCAATAGAACTTTCGGTCGCCGGAATGAGAACTAATCTCCGTAAAATTAGACAAATAAAACTTTGATTAAGGAAAAAAACAAGGAGATTACATCAATTCAAAATATTTATGCCCTCCAATAGACGTCTATTGTCTCCCAATAAACTTTTATCAGACGTTTATTACCCCTGAATAAAACTTTTTTTTCTTTTTTCTTTCTTTTTGGGCCTTCTGCCCCCATTACAAAAAAAAAAAAAAAAATTGGGCACCCACAAAATGATCTAGGCACCTATGTCCTCTTCTCCCTTCTTTCGAGTTGCAGACCCGGCACCGAAAGTCATTTTCAGGAAAGTGTGGCATTGAGCCAGTTCTAGGAGATCTTGTGGTGGAGCATAGCCGGAAAGTCCTTCTAGAGGGCCTCATGATCGAACTAGAGTCAGTTAGGAGTTGAACTCGGACCCTCGAACCTGGGAGTTGGAGTCGAACTCAGACCAACGACGACTGAGATAGGACTGCGGAGAGTAGGGCCCATGACTTCCAGGTTTGCATTGAGATATGAGTTCTCCACCAGGAAGGTAACTACTACCAAAGCCTCTTTGTCGTCTTCAGGCAAGCCGGCACTGTTCCGAGGCTCATTGAGACTGTGTTCGACTCCAATAGCTCCAATTGGAGCTTCAAGCGTGATGCCGGAGTTCGACGCCACACTAGAGGTAGAGAGAGAGAGAGAGAGAGAGAGAGATATTTGAAAGTGTATAAAATGTTATTTTTTATTAGTTAGGTTAAGGCTAAAATTATCATTTTGCTTCAAATTGGGTTAGTGGGAATAAAAATTGGTTGTTGGGGTAAGTGAGACAATTTTAGCTGATTTTGGTGCTTTGGGTCAAGGACCCTAAAATAAACTATTTAGATGAATGAATTATGCATTTTTATTTTCTAGACTAAAGGGATTTTTGACAATTTATATTAGGGTGGTTCTAGTTGGATCTCCAAATTTGCTATTTGGACCTCCCAAACTTAGTACACCTCTAATTTACTTTTTAGAATACTTGAATAGCTAAGTAAACCTCCTTATTTTTACCAAAACACCCTTGAACATGAGATACAACAATCTGTTACTCTACTTTTTATCTATATCTTCAACTACAAGAAGAAGAATGAATCAAAATCACATAATGTTGCTCTCTTATTAGTAGGTCTCTCATCCACCAAAATTAATTAGAGGGTTGGTTCTCGATCTTGATATGTTGCTGGAATCCCTTTGAATTTGCTAAAATAAGGATTTTAAGGGTTTTAGGTTGGAAGATCGAGTAATAACTATATCATAATATTCAATTAATTTAGTTTAAGAAAACTCTAAATCAGATTGCTTTGAATTTATTTTTGTATTAAATGATGGGTCATCTATAGATTTTTTTTTTTTTTAGGGAAATGAAATATATTCCAATGATCAAAAGATGATGACGACCGTACAAGGTCAATCTAGGGGATCCGAAGATCACCCATTACAATCACTGCTCAACTGACTACACAAATAGTCAGACTAAGAGCATCTTTAGCAATGCTAGCCATTTTTGAGTCAAATTTTAGCTAAAGTATCCAAAAAGTCATTTTAGCTAAAGTAACGAAAAAGTCATTTTAGCTAGCCACTTTAGAATTATGTCTACATCAATACTCTCTATTTTAGCTAGTTTTGAAATTATATTATTTTTTAAATGAATATTTAATAGTTTAAATGTATTTATAACTTACATAAAAGAACTTAAAATGAATGTTTTAAATTATAGAGAGCCTCATCCCGCTCTCTATATTTAGGAGCGAGATAGCTAAAAAGTTATAATAGAGAGCCACTTAGGAGTCTGGTGCAGTAGCTAAAATAGATAAAAATCTAAACATGCTCTCCAAAATAGCTAAAGAGCCACAATAGAGAGTCTGCTAAAGATGCTCTAATACCCATAAGGGAATGCGAAAACTAAAATCCAAAAAGGAAATGCAAAACTACTAACCAAAAGGAAACTACAAAGAAAAAACAACTAACAACTTTGTTTATTCCGAAATACAACCCTAATTCTTCGCATCTACCATGAATGGCTTGGGGCCTAAGACCAACTTGGTGTATCCTTCAACCGTTCAAAGCAGTGAATAACCTCAAATTAGAGTCATATAGAAGTCCAACTCACAATAAGCCCAAGAAGAGCCCCGGCCCAAACAAGAGAGAGGAGGGAGAATGGATTGAAACCAAAAGCCCAGCCCACACCCATTGCCCTCAATCTGCAACTCAGACCATCGATCACCGGAACCCTAGCTAGGAGGCTTGCCGGAGGCACTGCCACCACACCAAGCAAGCAAGCCGCCGTTGCCATTCCGACGGACGAGCTCGATCTTCAACCATCCCCGCCACCTCGAGGGACTTGGGTCCAACTTGGAAGATAGCCACGCAGCCGGAACAAGCCCGACTTCCTGTAAATACTAGAAGTGACTTCGAAAAGATGCCGACAAAGGTGCACCGCCAACAACCAGAAACCAGTTCCGTCGCCACGTCACACCCACTTCTCGTCCAGAGATGTCGTTCGTCTCCGATCCTAAATCCGAGAATACTCCCCTTCGCTGCACACGCGAGCGTCTCACACCAGATACGAACGACGCCAGAAGACACCCCCTGACAGGTAAAGAACGAATTAGTTGTCGCCGCCTTACTACCAAAAACCCTAGGGTTTAGGTATACTCAGCTTCGAAAAAGTTGGAGCGATTGTTTTGTCATGGGAACATATGAATACACTATAGAAACTATTATTTTTAATTAATTGCTTTAGGTAAATTATAAAAAAAATATAGGCAATAAATTTCGGAAAAAAAAATTGAATTGAATTGAATGGTTTATTTGGGGGAGGTAAGAAGAGAAATTTTTTTCTTTCTCATTTTTCACTCTTTGTCCTTATTTGTCTTTTCATATAATTTGACAAAGTCTATTAATAATTGAAGAAGTCGGAGGTCCAAATATCAAATGTGGAGGTCCAACTAGAACCATCCTTTATATTATGGGTGCAGCCATTGTCACCTTACTATTTTTTTTGTTCACCCTACTTGCTATTACACCCTACATTTTAATTTCAATTATTATATTTAATTATCTAACTCATTTTTCTTTCTAGAAATATCCTTATATGACATATCCAATTAAAGAAGATTTTTTTATAATGAAAATCTCTAATTTAATTTATATCAATAAAAAACTAATATATATATTAAAGTTTCCTAATAAAATCATAATCTGATTTACTTCCATTTTTAAAATTTTTTTTCTTTCAGTTTCTATGATCATCTATTTTAATTCATGTTAAAAGATTATTAAGTTAACAACCATGAGCAATGAAGAAGAGATTGATTTTGTGTGTGTGTTTTACTAAGGGTATTGCAAAGATGATGAAGCTAACACTAATAGTTTTATGAATGGATTAATTGTTGTTTACCTACCTTAACTTTTGGTCATTCTTCGTGTTAGTCCCTAAACTTCCAATTTCATCAACAACATCCCTGAACTCTCAATTTTCATTAGTCGTGCCCAATTCTTCAAATTCCATCCAAAATTTTCGTCAATTGATGACGTGGCAAGAGACAGAAGGGCTAAAATGATCAATTTTAATTTTGTTTTTTTGTTTTGTTTTTAGAAAACCCCTCCTTTCTAGCTCGAACAATTAATTGCCTCCACCGCCACTGCTGTCTCTTCCTCCACAGTTACTAGCACTTCCACCACCACCGCCATCCTCCACACCATCCTTCTTCCGAATCTCATCCACCACTATCACCATCCTTATTCCGAATCTCATCCATAAGCTCTCTCTCTCTTCGAGCCCAGATACTGATCTTTAATGGCCACTCCGACTCATGCGCATTGTTTCTCTCTCTCTCTCTCTCTCTCTCTCTCTCAATCTCAATCGCTTTGGGAGTATCGATCTCTGTCTCAGTCCTTAACACAATCCCGGTCCGAATTAAAGTTGTTGGGGACGGAATCGGAGGAGAAAGAGCGGAGATTCAATAGAAGCTGGTGCATGGAGGCGTTTCTGTTCTTTGTGCTCTTCTTAGCGGTGTCTACGACCTCCATGATTGACACCTCTGATCATCTTCGTGGCTCACCACTGCACCCATGTTTGGAGGCCTCTGAAGAGTCGAGATTCTCACAACCTTTTGGCAGACCAGCCTCTTCACTTGGGAACTTGATGGCCCTAATTTGGATGTCAAACCCAGAAGAGAGTTTCCTCGATTAGGCGAATCTAATGGTGTTTTGAGGTGGCTGGTCAGAAGTACTGCGAGCGCCATGGCATCGCAGACGAAACCGTTCAAGAAAGCTTGTGGAAGTCACCACCGCTGCCACCACAACCACCGCAACCACCGCCGAAGGAGGGACCATTGATGCAACCACCAATTTAGTCGTTACTGTTGCCTCAAAATTGGAAAATGGGTCGGATGGGACCGATTTTGCTTTTTCTAGGTCATCCCTTTCTATTGATCTGCTCTAGCTTAACCAAAGGTAAAGCCACCACCAATCTGTTTTTTGTCCTTTCCATTTGGGTTCAACTTAAATGGTGTAAGACTCAATTCCATTGTCTGACAATCGGGGTAAGCAACATCAATGAATCAATTTCATTATTTGTGATTTTGGGAGAATTGTGGGTAAAGTTTTGTGCTTTGTGTATGGATTTGAAATTTTATTGTTGGATTGATCAATGTTATAGTTGGGCAGATGAGGCTTTCAGTTTTATGGGTTTCTGGAAAAGGTTATGTATAGATCATGTCGGATTCACTGAGAAATCAGAATGGTGATGAGCTGTATGTTAATTCAAAATTGCCGAAATTTTTGCTCTTTTGAGCCTGTTGGTTTTGGGCAAAGAACAATTGAAGAGAATAGAGATATATTCATTTATGTATAATATAATTAATATTTTTTTGGTTAAAAAAAAAAGGTGGGAAAACGTTCACAAGGGTATTATCAAAATTTTGCCCTTCTATCTCCTGCCTCATCATCAATTGACAGAAATTTTGGATGGAGTTTGAAAAATTGGACAAGGATGATGAAATTTGGGAGTTCAGGGGTGTTGTTGATGAAATTGGAAGTTTAGAGACTAACATGAAGAATGACCAAAAGTTTAGGTAGGTAAATAGGAATTAATCCTTTATGAATTGAATCACAAATTACGATGAGGAGGCAACAAAAAAATTATAAAAAAAATTAATAAATTAAAATTTGGATGGAGAAGATAAAGATTAATGTTATCGAATAAAAAATAAAATAGTCTTTCTATTTGATTAATTAGTTATATATTTAGTTTTCCTTACAGAATTGGATTTTAGAAAATTAGTGTACTTATCAGTCATTTTGCACTTGTGTAATATAGTATTTCAATAATTCAAATGTTTGTAGGGTAAACTAAGAAAATGGTAGGGTGACAATAGCCACACCATCATATTATATGCTGGAGAATAATAAAAAAAAGTTAGGAAGTTATATGATAGTGGGTAGTTATCTGAATGATCCACTCCATGCAGATAAGTGGATAACTGTAGATAATGGGTAGTTATCTGCAGAGAAAGTGGATTTTATTTCCTTACTTTCTCATTTTTATCTAATTTTTTATTGTTGAAGTAATTGATGATTATGTCTCTAGAGAATAAAAGTTGAGTTTTATTTTTTTAATATTTCAAGGTTATTTTGATTTTGGCTAACAAAAACTCTTCTCTTAATAATAGTATAGAGAACTGAAGAAATAAATTCTAAACTTGTAATGAATATAGACATTTTCCTCCATTGTTTTTTATTCTATTTTTATTAAAGATGAACTTTATTAATTCAACTGGAAATACATCCAATGGGGCAATAATTCTCAAGTGAGAACCCCATAACTTAGCATCAATGGCTTACATCAATAATTTCATGGAGCCAAGGAGGCCCAACTTCTTGGCAAAACATAGCTTGCACCATCTTCAATGCCCTTCTAGCAAGAGTATGAGCGACTCGGTTGTCACGCTTGCGTACATGTTTCCAAGTAACTCGTTCAAATTCTGACATCAACTGACGAATGGCATCCAACACTCCTCCAATTTCGCTTAGATCAAGTTCAGACTTCCCAAGTGCAACAATTACATGTGCTGCATCTCCCGCAATCACCAATTGCGTTACACCGAGTTGCTGACAAAACTTCAAACCATGCCAGAGTGCCAAAGCTTCAATTGCCTGTGGTTTGAGCAAGGCAGCCATAGGCACTGCTAAAGCCCCTAATAAACCACCACCTCCATTTAAGACCACTGCTCCCAACCCAATATTATCTGCCATACTATCACAAGCCCCATCAAAAAATAATTTAATCTCATTTTCCTCCATTGTTAATGAAGAGAATGAAGATGATTATTTATTTATAATGGGATGTCTAATAACACAAGTTATCTCAAATTAAAATATTTCTTTTAAAAGGTGGAATATATATATATATATATATAATCATTCTCAGGTGCGGATATCCGCACCTAAGAAAAAAGGTGCGGATTTCCATTTTTTCCCCACTTTCCGATCACATTTTCACATCTTAGCCGTTCAGTTTTTAGGTCCTAATGTATAGATCACCTCTGAAAAATTTCAGCCAAATTGGTGATCGTTAAGGCATCCAAAACTGCAATTTACAACAATGTACACGAACGGTTCCAGTTCGGCAGATTCGGTCCGTTCGTGTAAATTGCAGTTTTGGATGCCTTAACGATCACCAATTTGGCTGAAATTTTGTAGAGATGATCTATACATTAGGACCTAAAAACTGAACGGCTAAGATGTGAAAATGTGATCGGAAAGTGGGGAAAAAATGGAAATCCGCACCTTTTTTCTTAGGTGCGGATATCCGCACCTGAGAATGATTATATATATATATATATATATTCCACCTTTTAAAAGAAATATTTTAATTTGAGATAACTTGTGTTATTAGACATCCCATTATAAATAAATAATCATCTTCATTCTCTTCATTAACAATGGAGGAAAATGAGATTAAATTATTTTTTGATGGGGCTTGTGATAGTATGGCAGATAATATTGGGTTGGGAGCAGTGGTCTTAAATGGAGGTGGTGGTTTATTAGAATGGTGTATCAAGTTTGCTCCAATCTTTCATTTTGGTGTACACCGTTAAATTTTCAGTTATCTTTGCAAAAAAATATATATATATTTCCGTTATCTTTCCTTTAGCTTTGTTAGTTTTTTTTTTTTTGTAAAGATAACGGAAAGATAACTGAAAATTTAACGACGTACACCAAAATGAAAGATTGGAGCAAACTTGATACACCATTCTGATAGTTAAGAAAGTTGGTACACTGAAGTGTAGAAATGCCTAAACTTCATACACTATTTGTGAAGATATCCCTATATATATATATATACACTATTATTAAGAGAAGAGGGTTTATTATTCAAAATCTAAAATTTTGACATAATTAACCTTAAAACATTAATAAACTTTGAGAATGAATTAAATCACAAGGATAATTGAGACATTTACAAAATGTAATTTTTACTAAAACGGATTCCGGTCACCGTTCGCCGGATTCCGGTCACCGTTCGCCGGATTCCGGTCACCGTTCGCCGGATTCCGGTCACCGTTCGCCGGATTCCGGTCACCGTTCGCCGGATTCCGGTCACCGTTCGCCGGATTCCGGTCACCGTTCGCCGGATTCCGGTCACCGTTCGCCGGATTCCGGTCACCGGTCGCCGGCGCCCTGCCACTGGTCACCGGAGGCCGGCAAGGTGGAGGATGACTCCTCCCTCTAAGTGAAAAAGAAGGAGAGGGCAAAAAAGTCTCAACAAAAAATAAAAAAGAATTAATTGGGTAAAGGGGAAATAATCCCTTAGAGTGTTTTGGGTAAATGGGGTTAAAAAACAGTTGGAGGAGCAAGTGGGCAATTTTTAGCCTAAAATCGGGTAAATGATCATTTTCCCTATATATATATATATATACCGATATAAATCGCTATCTCTCCAGTACTTGGGTAAGGGTTTTCTTGTTAGCATGTTTTCTTTAACGGCGGTAGTCTAGCCTCCAAGCTTATTTTGGGAAACTCTGACATGGTAGATATACTTTTTTTTAATTGAAAAGGGGTTTGTAACCTAGTCAAGTTGGGAGGCTAAACTCCACACCTATATTATTATTCATTTCATACTATCGAATCGGTAGGGACGTAATACTTGAAACTCTAGTGCTCATATATACATTACAAATATTATCATAAAGAATATCCTGTAAGAAAGCAAGAGCCTCAACTAAAGATAGATCTGAAACATGACCTAACTAGCAAAGTGGGCAAATCTCTCTGCAATACTATTTGCTTATTTAAAAATATGCCGAATTACAATAGCATCAAAAACATGTAAATAATCCTTACAATCATCAATAATTCGACTAACTTTTGAATTGTCTTCACCACACCGGTTAAAAGTTTTCACTAAAATGGAGTTCCATATGATATGTCGAGTTCTTCATTTTAAAGGCTTCGAGACGTCAGTGTTTGTGGGCAAGATGGGTTGCAAAAGGGGACCCAAGGATGTGACGATCAACACTTTGGATGATGGGTAGTTCTTGGTCAGTTTGCTTCCTTTAGCGGCCAGTCTAGGGTTCTTGGTAATGGACCGTGTATTTACACTAGAGACATGGTTCTAATGGTTTTTTGACCTATCCTTGATAGCATTGTAAATGACGACGGTTTGCAAGCATATTAGCGGCACAACTTGCATGTGAACAAGGGTAATGTTCCCCCATGTCAAATTTTATATAGGTATGTGTGGACGATGAATTGTGTTTCCAGTTGTGGAGGGAGCCTTCCTACAAACTACTGTCGGCATGGCAGAGGAGGTTGTTTCTGTGTATGAAAAGGTAGTAGGGATTTGCCTATTTATGATTATGTTGAACAACGACAAACGTGACTTATGTGGTCGATCATTGCATATATATTGTCTTAACTTAACCATCTATTATATGTTGAGTTTTAATTCAAAATGTCTAATTACAATTGGGTGTAAGTCACCCACTTGTAATTTTTTTTTTCATCAAGTTCAAAAACAAAAGGTAATCCACTTATAAGTTATATTATTTTTTGTCACTTTTTTAATGTGAAATTTTTTCTCTCTAACATTTTTATTTTAATTTTCCCATTCAAACGGATCGGTTCTAAAAACAAATAGTCATCTAATTAATAAATGTCACAAAATGTTCTTACAAAACAACTTTGCAATATAAAACATCATTCTAATGTCATAAGATGTAAGAAATATGACAAAATAATATTACCTTGCATATAGATGTATATATGGAAAGATCCAAGATAACTTTATGTGAGAGTGTAACTGCTCCAACTTTAAATATTGAGTTAGAAGAGTAAGCACACTTACTATCATAGCACACGTAGTTCTTAGAAGTGAGATGTTGTAAGGACAAATTTACACCAGAAGCCAAACTTAAAGGATAAGAATAGATGTATTAATTTAACCACTTATTTTTTTTTGAAAGAAAAGTTCATTGATCTAGCGATTAATATCGCTTAAGAGGGCATCCCAATGGAGAGCATACAAATGCTAGAAATGCTTAAGACTTTGAGCTAAGCTAAAACAAACTAGAAGATGTACTACATCAACCAATTGTTCTTGTACAATTAAATTCTGCTCTAAAACTTTTCTAGAGAAGCTAGTAAAGTCTAAAGGTAAGTCCTCGTCTTCAAGATAATTACCAACAACGAAACCATTGTCATGATCTTGATAGCTGTAAACCCAACAATCAGAATTTACGATCCGGGCATGAAGAAGATCAGTAGACCAACGAAGACTAGACTCGACCCAGCATAAGGGACACTGCCTGCCAAAGCACGCAATTGTGGTACTCACAGCGTGACTATACCGAGCCTTTTTATAGAATCTAGAAACGCTCACTCCACCTGAAAACAAACGCAGCACACCCAGAAACTTTGACCAAATTAACATAGAAGCAAACGAGGAGTCACCCGGGTCCCAGATCCAGACCCATGGAAAGGTCTGGCCCAGCAGATGGGCCCAACACCAGCCCGTAAGGAGAACCCAAATTACTCTGGGCACCCCACGCAGAGAAACCAAGCACCACCGCCGGCTACTACCTATCGAGATCTGCAACCATCTGCGCCACCAGAATAAGAGCAACCACCAAGGGATAACCCAGCCGCCACCGTGCAGGAGAGCAGAAGCCCACTGAGCCCAATATAGACATCGCCGCCTGAACTAGACCGGACTGAACTCCACCAGTCGTGCCTGCACCAGTACAAACCAGATCAACCCGCTTGTTGACCAATCTCTCCTCCACCACTCGCCGACTAGGAGCGGCTGCAATCCAACTATAGGACCATCAGGATCCCACAACACCAGAGTGCCCCAAACCTGAAGCCATAACGTAATGGACACTCAGCCAATCAGATCCCTTGCCGTCGTCGGAAAATCATCCCGTCGGAGGATAAAAGGCATGCAGCCATAGTGAAGAGAACTCGTACGCCGGAGCGAACGCTGGAGAGGAGGTGAAGGAGCCCTCCAAAGAGGATACCTATCGGTGGCGGCGCTAGGGCTTAGAGAGCTCTCGCTCTCTCCCATCTTTTTACAGAACGCAGTATTCTAAAAATAATCATTTTTAACAACTTCTTACTGTTGAATTACCAATGAGATATTTAAGGTTAAATTAATAGTTTTCACTTCTTATTGTGCATATACCATTATTCTTTTTGACTGTTTACCGAATTACCAACTCCTCTTATAAAATTTTGGGCTAAATACATATTACTACCCTGTAGTTTGGGTCCAAAATCAATTCAGTCCCTAAACTTAGAATTTCATCAAAAACATCTCTGCACTTTTAGATTTGATATAATAGGTCCAATTTGTTAGTTTTCCTACAATTGAGTTATTTAACTTGTTAACGTGGCTCATATATGGCCTATGTTTTATGATGTGGTGTCGAGGTGGCCTGCATAGTCAATTTAAGAGTGAGTCCTACTATTAAAAATAAATATTTTTTCAACAAATAATCAAACTATAACTTGAACCTATAACAAAATATTAACACATTAGACCTATTAGATCAAAATTGAAAGTGCAGGGGTGTTTTTGATGAAATTAGAAGTCCATGGACTGAATTGATTTTAGACCTAAACCACAGGATAGTAATCAGTATTTAGCCCTAAAATTTTCACCATCCAATAAGTTTACTCGATCCTAGATTAACCTAAAGTCCAAAAAAATTGCCAAAGGGACAATTGTCAGGGAGCACGTATGTACGTGTTGAATGACGAGTATGTGGACCTTATTTATGTGACAAGCTACATGCATTTGCAATTATAAGAGAGCAGAGCCAGTAAAACTCACTGTAAGTGACTGCCATAGGCCATAGCTTTGAAGAAAGAAACGAAAAAGAATCCGAAGCTCCCATTTGCCCAGAAAATAAACAAATGACAATTGGAGGGCTGACGTGGATTTCCTATATAATGCTAACAAGTCTCACAGTCTCTGTCTTTAATTCAATCAAACGGTCCAGATTCGCTCCTCAGTTTCTGGCCCTCCTCTTTATCTTCCCCTCCTTCTCTTCAGCCTTTAACCCCCCTCCCTCTCGTTTCTCCTCTCTCTCTCTCTCTCAGGATTTAGATTTAGAGAGAACAGCAGTTGTAGCAGTATTAATAGTTGTAGCAGAAGAGAGAAACAAAGAAGTAAGAGGAGCAAAAATGTTGTTGGGGAAGAGACCAAGGCCTCCAATGAAGAGGACCACAAGCATGTCAGAGATCACCTTTGATCTGAACACTGAAGCTCAACCTCAGCCCTCAGATCCCCACAACCCCTTCAGCCCTCGGGCTTTTGATGGCCTTGTGGTGAAGATGGCCTCCTCATCACCCTCACCTAGAAACCACAGAAGGAACTCGGCTGATTTCGTTGAGACTCCTCACTTCTTGAGGGCTTGCGGTCTCTGCAAACGCCGCCTTGTTCCTGGCCGTGATATTTACATGTACAGGTAAATGCCCTTAACCACTAGAGCTTCGTTCTTTTTCATTTATAATTGATGGAAACAATCCAGTTCATAACTTTTTTGGATTGAGGCCATCTGTTCTTGATTTTACCTGGCTCTGATAGTCAGTCCTTCCCAGATTGATTTCTGTCTGGAGATTTCTTGCTTATTTTCCGGGATTTTCTGTTTTCTTGGTATATATAGTAAAAGTGATATATATACATATATATGCCGATATTTGGAAACTAATCTAATTATTTGTATGCCACTTCTTTTGTAATATCCAGCATTAACTCACAATTTCTTTTTCCTATAACTGATCTGAGTTATGCAGAGGTGATACTGCTTTCTGCAGTCTAGAGTGCCGGCAGCAACAGATGACCCTTGATGAGAGGAATGACAAGTGTTCATCTTCGGCTTCAACAGCCGTCGTCGCCGGACACCATGTCTCTTCCAAAGGGGAAACTGTGGCCGCTGTGTAGTGTGGTATGTCAACCCGGTGAACACAGCACGATCTTTGCAGGCGCCGCTGGACCATATGAATATAAGTAGATTTGGGGGTTAGGTTTATGCATGAAACTATGAAAGGAATTTGAAGCTGTAATTTTCATGTGGATTCAAGCAAAACGGAACTTCATCATAGATTTCTCCCTCTTGGTATTTTTTTTTTCCTTTAGTTAATGGAAAATTTGCAGAGTTAATTCTAAATCTTCATCATGTATGTAGTGATCTCCTTTGTCTTTCTGAGTTAATTTTTAGTGTCATACATGTGAATTAATGGTGCTGCAAGCCTGCAAGTTTTTGAGAAAATCGATGACTGGCCGTTTGAAACCTGAGTTTATTTGGTGGTATTGGATTCCAACAGATTCCCTTCTTTTCTTGTGGTACCACCTGGCCAAATGAGATCCAAAAATGGTGAATTACACATGAAATTGCAATTTATTTCATAAAAGTTTTCTTCGTTATAATTATTCGCCTGACCAGCTGATCAACTTGCTGGTAAAATCGAAATTAAACAAAGTCTAGTTTCCAAATATTTACATGAATGTAGGTTTTACCATTTTCTGACTTGATTTTAGTGAATTTGACCGGAAGAGATTTTGGATATGAAACTGAGAGCTTTTAATTTTTTTTTATTTGCAGGGTTTTGGAACCCGGCCAAGTTGAGAGCTTTTAAATTTTAGAACTAAGTAATAGGATCAAAACCGAAATCTATTGGGTTAATTAATTGAATAGATTACCAGTTCATGATTGAAACACTTTTTTATTTTTTATTAAATCTGTAAAATAAATTTCCATTAGCTAAAGCCAGAATGGGATGAATAGTTGAATACATATCATCCACTACCAACAATATGGCAAGTAAGATAAGCGATATGCTAGCACCACTCACTATTACAAATCAATGCTCATTTATCTAGCACCATTCACTATTACAAATCAATGCTCACTTATTCTAAGTGTGCCTATAAACTATACCAAAAAAAAAACATAGTAAATAGGTCACAAAACAAAACAAACAACTTAAATCTTCTCCTTGCTCTTCTCACTAGGGCTAGGAGGTTTAGTAAGGTACGCAAAACAAGTTTCCTGTGCCTTAGCAACTTTTTTCGACTTTGGAGAATTTTTGTTCTTGGAACCAACTGGCCTTCCTCTCTTCTTCTTTGGTTCCGGCTTCATTTCCACTATTGGTTCTTGGCACCAAAATGCTACCTGGTGCTTTAAGTAGTTCAAGAGACCTAGCAGAGAATTTGCTAGGAAAAGTAGGTGTTTTCAGCTTTTTGGTTGGTGCATCCTGTAGCTCAACTTTCTTGAATAGCTCAGGCAGAAAAATCTTCACCTTTTTTGGATAAGCCTCAGAAGATGGAGGCCTTAATCTCTAATTAGTGGTACATTTTACCTGTGGAGGTGTAGCATCTTTGGTTTCCGAGGCAGTTTATTCAATTTGCGCCCCTAAGTCATCTTCCCCTATGACAGAAGCATGCACAGGTTCAGTTACTTGGACAACCATCAACTCAGAAGATGGGGGGAGATGCAGTTTCTTTGGGAGGAGAAAGATCATCCTCATTGAGTTTGGTGATAGGGACCAAGGCCATGGAGGTAGCAGTGTCTTTAGTAGGCATCAACTTTTCATGAATGATAACTGGCATGCATCCAGTATGATCATATGAACCAAACAATGATCGACTTACAAGAGGCAATACCAGAGTTTGAATACCTTGGAAGCGGAAAGCTCCATCCATAAACTTTCTTGTAGAGAAACCCAAAGATGAGCTTCCAATATCAAGCCTCTTCTCTACTGGTTTTGCCTGTGCTTAAGGGACAAGGATCCCCTTCATGCAGTAATAGGTGACACAGATTACACTTGCCAACTAAATTCTTGAAGAAGAAGGAAATCTTAGCCTCCACATTTGAAGCAAATCGAAGAGCTTTTTGAAGAAAGAAAGATTCTGATAATTCATGAGAAACCCTAACCCTAACTCTTCCCAAATTGTCAAACAGCTTTTCATCCAATTCAAGAAACTTACCAGCAACAAAGATAATGTCTCTGATGGTATCCGGGTATTCAAAAGAAGGTGGGATGTTAGTGATTCGCACCCAGAAGAAAGAGGGAGTTCATCTCCACTGTATGCAGCGGCGCCATGCCATCATACTCCTGTAACACCACAGGGGCCTAAATGAACCTCCATTTTTTTTTCTGTCTTATTTGTGTTGGTTGTTTGACATAGCCATTTGACTGTTAAATATGATTGAAACTCTTTCAAATCAAGTAAAACCAAAGATAGGTTTTGTTATGCTAATAGTATCTTTTTCCCTAGATTCACACATATTGTGGAGTTTTTAAATTTTAATATTATATATATATATATATATATATACGAAAATGTTCACCTGATCAGTTATTGACCAAGAAAATAATGCTCAATCACCCTTAGATGAAAATCCAATGGCAGAGAGAATTATTATTAAGTTGAGGTGTTTTGTTTTCCACATTTGAATGTAAATCTAAGGGTTATTGAGCATAAATTCTTTGGTCAGCAACTGACTAGGTGAACACCACTGTGTGTGTGTGTGTGTGTGTGTATATATTGTGGAGTTGGGTCTGATAGTTTCATAATAGTTTCATAATTAAGAGATTCTGTTTGCATGACATACGAGTCCATGATTAGTTCTAGTATACATATATAAAAGGCGTGAGGAATCTGTGGCCTGGTCAGCTTTGCTTGGAATGAGTCTTCTTTTTAAATAAAATAAGAAATAAATGAAAGAGATTTATCTTTTTTTTTTTTTGAAAGGATTTGATTTTATTAGATATCAAAGCCAAGAAACAAACATGCCAAAGTCTAACAGAACTTAAATAAGAAGAGCCGGAACAAACCAGATGTCCTATCTAAGTCACACCTAAACTCATTAAAATCTAAATGGTCGCTCGCTGAAACAGCAAACCAACAAACTAAGCAAGGATAATCTCACTTGCTAAGGTAAAATCATTCATCTAGTCTAATCTGTCAGCACTCAATTGTGGTACACATATCAACTAGAAACATCTTTAAAAGTCTATAGAAATCATTCCCATTCAAGAAGGCTTGAAGTTCAGAATGTCTTGAGATTTTGATACCTTAAGCAAGCGCCTGCTCTTTCCCCTTAGGGTTAGAGCTAGTACTTGCCTCAGACTCATCAACAGCCAATAACCTCGGCATCAGGTTGGTCTTCTTGCTCTTTGTCTGGGCAGATTCTCCATCTTTCTTTAAATTCTTCCCTTTTCCTGCTGTCCCATATGGTAGTTTATTGACACTACCAATTGGGCGTCCCCTCTTTCTTTTTGGTGGGTCATTGGCATTTGAAGGTCCCTCTAGCAAACCCATAGTCACTGCATCCAAATTCTTCTTTCCAATGGCTAGACTCAAATGGAGTTTTTTAGGAGAGATTGTTACCTCATCATCTTCTCTAATCCTACGCATTCCGGTAATTGGATGTTCATCGCATCTTGGTTTGAGCAGTTCCCGAATTTGTACCTGTCTCTTATGACGTCGCATGTTCATCACCGATGGAGGGAGAAGAGCTTCTGGTATACTCCTTGGCACATGAGCCTTGAAAATTAGGGTTTGTTTATTCATCACCACCCTATTAACATTAGGGTTTGGTACTGTTTGTTCTCGCATGACAGTCAAGGCTGTGGGTGGCGCTACTGCCCCTACCGGTGTATCATTATCTTCAACTAGCTCCTATCCGGAACAGGGGAGGCCAACATGAGTAACTAGTCCACATGTGCCGCAGCAACCGAAGATCTTGTCATACCTGAACTGCACTATGAACTGGACTTCGTCTTTGACCCAGAAACGACGGCGGAATAACAGAGGTTTCACGTAATCGATCTCAACTCGGATGTGCATAGTCCGATTCCTGAATGCTGGAAGATCGATTTCCTTGAAGTCGCCGAGCGTGCTTCTAATGAGGCACATATCTGAATGCGGGTGGTATTCCTTGCAGCGTCATCCAGTATGATGACTTATTGAGGGGCACCTCCACCGCCGAGCTGACACCGTCGTATGGTGCAAGGGCTATCGGAGCTCGGTTATAGCCACATGGTCCTCATTTCCAAACACGGTCAACATCATTTGGGTCTGTGAATGAGAAAAAAACTCTGTCATCTTCTCCAACTTCCTCCACCATGACATTACCATTAATCCTCCATGCAGCTCGGAACATTCCCAGGAACGATCTGTGCGAGTATTCCCTCGCTGTCAGTAATTTGCCAATCATGAAAGCCTCAGGTTGTCTCAAACCCGTGGACGGGCGCAGATCCACCGGGTTCTTTCCATCAGCAAGGGCTAGAGAGGAGGCCAGGCGGGCTGCCATTGTGTCGATCATTGCCATTGAAGTGACAAAACTACGCAGTCGGCAAACAAACCCTAACCCTAGGTTAGAGAGCGGTTGCTGCTTTTTTCTTGATGATTATTATGCATCTTAACAAAGCTTCATTACAGATTCAAAGAGATTTATCTTTGCTTCATAAAGATTAAAAATATTTTTTTCTTTTTTTTTTTCAAAAAAAAAAGAAAAAAAAAAGAATATTTTTCTTTTCAATTTAACCTAAGTAGTAAGAGAAGATACATCCTAAAAAAGAAGAAGAAGAAGAAGTATTAAGAGAAGATAGAAATTTAGTCATCATCAGGTTAGTTATGAATAAGTTATAAGGTACTCTGTAAATGATGTTTTATGATGATCTAATTATATGTGTGTGTGTGTGTGTGTGTAATGTTTTTTTTGTTTTTTTTTTTCAAGATAAAGAGCACATAAATTAATATGGCTCTGAATCATGGGCAAAGAAAAGTACAAAGAATACTACTCTATTTTGATATTGGTAGCTTAGAGTAGTCTATGCTAAAAAAAAACACCTAGCCTTATAGGCATTCTATTCTACCTGACTCTAAACGCCGAGCACGCTATTGTAGTACGTTGAAACCAAGTACTTCTACAAAGGCTCCTAGAGGAGCTTCAACTAGCATAGACAAGACAAACCTGATAGTGCTAAAAATGATTAGAGTAGTCTATGCTAAAAAAAAACACCTAGCCTTATAGGCATTCTATTCTACCTGACTCTAAACGCCGAGCACGCTATTGTGGTACGTTGAAACCAAGTACTTCTACAAAGGCTCCTAGAGGAGCTTCAACTAGCATAGACAAGACAAACCTGATAGTGCTAAAAATGATTGAGATTTGTCACCTAACTAGCGACCTAAGAAATAAAAAGCCTAGACCGGGCAGAAGCCCACTAAAACAATCCCCTATAAAACAAGGGGTTTATGGACAAACAAAAAAAAGAAAAAAACTAATTAAGAGCAGCAGCTCAAGAGAGGCCTAGCCCAGACGCAAACCAAAACCTGGCCCAGCCCTACCTTGCTGTGCAGCATCATTAGACCCAACGACCACAGCCGTCGTCTCACAAAATGGAGCACCATCAGAAGACGGATCTCGACACCATCTCTAGAGGGCTTGCCGTAACAATCCTAAAAAAAAAAAAAAACAGCACCCCAATCCGCCACCTCTGTGGTACCAAACACAGCTGCCGTCATCTAATGACCACCCTACGCCAACACACAGTCCCTGCCGTCTGGTGAAACCATCCCACGATGCCTAGCACCATCCAATGAAACTGATTATGACCATACCGCCTCAAATGTTACACTGAGACCAGACCTAAGACTGACACCACCATTGATCTGCCTCCAAGTAAAAACCACCCCAGACCCCAAACCAAGCCCAACCACCACCTATCCGACAATAGCTCCTTAGCATCAGCACAACCAAGGTCGAGACCGACTCCTAAAAGAAGAAGAGGAGACCTAGACTGCTATGGGAGAGAGAACTAGGGTTTTCTCACTTGTGTGTATGTAATATTCTTTTATTAAAGAAAATACAAAAAACTATGAAAAATTATGATATGTGAATGATTGAATAAGATAAAATACAAAATTAAAGAAAAGTATAGCCTAATGCAATAATTAGTTCACATATTCAACTAATAACTATATAAAAAGTATTAATATTATTATTGAATGGGCGTTCCAACAACCTTTTTTTCTTTTTCTTTTTTCGAGAAAGAACCCTTTGAATTATGTCTTGGAGTTCAAGAATTAGCTACCTAGTGACTAATCTGTTTACTCAACCACATCCTAGAGAAAAATGGAGTTTAATTGCGAAGATTATATATATATATATATATATATATATATATATATATATATATATAGGGCCCTTTAAGGAGTCTCTTTTTTTGGCCATTTTAAGGGATTCCTTGTGGGATCCGCTTTTCATTCACATTTCGGCATCTCGACCGTTAAGATTTTAAGTCATAATATATAAATCACTTATGCAAATTTTTAGCGAAATTGATGATCGTTAAGATATTGAACTAGATTAAATCAATGGACAAACCAAATTTGTCCAACCTGAACCGTTCATGTTTATAATTGTAAATTGCAATTTTAAATGTCTTAATGATTATCAATTTGGCTGAAAATTTGTAGAAATGATCTACTCATATAGACCTAAGATCTGAACGGTTGAAATGTGAATATGTGATCAAGAAGTGGGTCTAATAAGTGATCCCTTAAATGGCCAAAAAAAAGGGATTCCTCACTAGAAGGGCCATAACACACACACATAGGGCCATTCCACTAAGAGATCCTTTTTTTTTTGGCAATTTTAAGGGATCCCTTATGGGACCCTTTTTTTCGATCATATTTTGACATCTCGATCTTTCAGTTTTTAGGTCCTAATGTATAGATCACTTCTTTAAATTTTCAGCCAAATTGATGATCGTTAAGGTATCAAATTAGATTAAATCATTGGACGAACCGAATTTGTCCAACTTGAACCGTTCATGTTTATAATTGTAAATCGCAATTATGAATGCCTTAATGATTATCAATTTGGCTGAAAATTTGCAGAGATAATCTACTCATATAGAACTAAAAACTGAAATGTTGATATGTGGATATGTGATCGAAAAGTGTGCATAATAAGCAATCTCTCAAATTAGCCAAGAAAAAAAATCCTTCATTAGAAGGACCTTGTATATATATAAATAAATATATAATGATATGTCTGATGAGGATTTCAGCTACTAATCTTAATTTTGACATGTGGACTAGAGAAGCTTTTAAAAAGAATTATGAACTCTTACTTGTGTCTTTAAATATTTATTTATAAATAAAGCCCGCAAGACCCGGCCCAAAAAAGCCCGCAAGGCCAAGCCCGGCCTGGCCCGAAAAAGCCTGCAAAGCCCGCTTTATATGAACGGGCTTGGATCATTTGATTTTTAATAAAGCCCGAACCGGCCCGGCCCGCAATTATTTAAAAATATAGCAAGGCCCGGCCCCGCCCGTTGACGACCCCAACCATCTGCCATGGCCCCATAACCCCATATATAGCCTACCAATACCTCCCACGGTAAGCTATTCCACGGTTCCCAACAAATTTTTTGCCGGATGACCTTATGTTCAAGCCACATATGGCTTTCAATATGGTAAGGTATATCAATTCAATTTTTTATTGTCCACTTATTTTGTTCCTCTTTTACCCCTCATCACTCAATTGACTTTACTTTTATTCCATTTGTGTCCTATATCAGTTTTAGTTATAATTAATTTTTCTCCTGAAATTTTATGCCTATAAATTTATTAATAATAAAAACTACACCATTGTGAAGATCACATTGAGATCTTTCATTTGAGCCTAATATTAATATATTTGGGTTAGATTATTTTAATACAAATTATGTTTTCATAAAAGAATATAAATTATCAAATTATGTCTTTGCAATTATGACATTCATTTATGCCTTACGGTGGGAAAAGACTTTGTTTAAAGTCCATACTTTCAAAGGTATATTCCTTCATGGTAAGCCATATATGGCTATATAGCCTATCAATTATAGGGTACGGTGGCAGATGCTTTAATGAATTGTATAAGGAAATCTACATGTGTGTGTGTGTGTATATAGCCATGTCTTGTAGGTAATACATATATGAAATTAATTAGTTCGGAAGGTGCTAACGTATGAGACTTGCAAGTTAAGTGAAATTCGGGTTTGGGTCCACTTGCAAGGTGCTAACGATTGATTTGATATTATGTGTGTTAGAATGTTAATTATATATCATGCATGCATGATTAAGATCAAGACTAGAAGTCAAATGGTAAAATCTAAAGGAGGTTATATATGCATTTTATGTACGTACGTACTAACTCTTTCCTTCCATATTTGTTTTACCTTTCTCAAGTACTTACTTACTAATTCACTAATATAAAATGATGAAGAATCAAACATAGGTGAACAACCGTTCATCGTAATCGGTTGGTGAAAAATGTTATAAGATCCACAAGTACAACATAACAAGGTTTACTTGTTTAAAGCCTTAAAGGGAAATATATCACTATAATTTCTCTTTGAAAGGGGTCAATGGCCCTCAAATTGGCCAAATGGGGGACATCATTATTGGGATCGAATAATATCAAGTGCTTTGTATAGTATTCTATTAACATTGCTCACTCTCTTTCCTTGAACACATAAAACAATTGCTCTCTGACCCTCAACTCCTCAAGTGATATGCAACATGCTTGTATACATGCACTACATGTACTTTAGTATATTTTTATTATCTGCTACCCAAATGTGTGTTTGTGTGTGCTTCTTCACATGGCTCCCTATAACGTATAGCCTCTTAACAAGTATGTGTTACAATTTCTAAAAATCTTGGCTATGGGAGCTCTCTCTTTTAAACCCCAATTGATAACACCCTTCATAGGTATCTTGTTATCAGGGGCAGCCTAGAGGGGTTGCTACTAGTGCAGCGGCATTAGCCCTCCAATTTCAGGAGGCCTCCAAGTACGAAGTGGTGTAGTTGGTTAAGGTGCTATATTTTTAGATGCCAGGACCTAGTTTCAAATCTCAGGCAATTTTTTTTTTCCACCAAATTTTATATATATATATATATATATATATATATATATATATATATATATATTTAAATCCTACAATTAATAGGGCTCATTTAGATTTTCGCTCTAAGCCTTTGAAAATTCAGGAGCGGCTCTGCTTGTTATGTTCATATACTCTTCTTGCTTAAGTAGTTTAGCAACTTAGGTATTTGATAATACACTTCTTTATCATCTTGTTGAATATCAAGTTATAGTGACACCAATTAATAAGAGAGTTGTATATACAATTTTGACTTTAACACTCGAGGCATCTAATTGCACTGAATTGAGTGAAGTAGATAGTTACTAATTGATTGTTTAGCAGTAGAGACAGTCCTTACTCTCTTTCCTTTAATTCATTCCTCTCGACGTAACTTATTTTCAAACTTTGATTTCTATTTTCAAACCAAATCAAACTCAAAATCTTTCCAAACAATTAGTTCCAATGATCTGTTGGACACCCTTACTTCCCGGTACTATATTCTACACTTTTAAATTGGAAGAAGAAAAATAATTAGATCAGAATTAACCCATCAGTAATGAAGTTTTACATTTTAAACAAAAAATTAATAATATATGTATTGCATACTTGTCAAATCGCAGCATACGTATATGACAATTAAAAAGGTTGAATGACCTCACGCATGACATCAAAATTTTATTATAAATTTAAAAGACTTGGACACTTTGATGTTCTTTGTGCTGAAGCTTTTGCTCTTCGTGCTGGCTTGCAAGCTGCTTTGCTTCATCAGTTAACTCATACTAAAGTTGAAGGCGATTCAAAGTTACTTATTGATGCCATTACCCACAAAACCTAAACTCCTTGGACAATTACCACCTTAGTACATGATATCCGGGTTTTATGTCCAACTAGTTTAGTTTGATTCAGTTTAATCATGTTTGGCGAGAAGCGAGCTTTGTTGCTGACACTTTGGCGAATCTTGGTCATCAAGTTGGTGTTGGCAGTTGGTCTCATACTCTACCTCGGGCTGTTCAAAATGCTTTTGCTTTTGATAATTCTCTTAGCTTAGGTTGTTTTAGGGGTTTCTCTTTGTAATTTTCTTTTTCCATAAAAAAACAAACTTTATTACAAATTTATGGGGTTTTGACCATTTATCCTAATTCTATGGACTTCTTCCCCGCTTACACCACGTACTGATTTCTTTTCTCACTTACTCATAAAGACTCAGAGAGAGAGAGAGAGAGAGAGAGAGAGAGAGAGAGAGAATGGAAGAGAGTGAAGCCATAGAAGACTTTGCCGGAATTTGATAATCGGTTGTAGAAATCCAGTCACCAAACGCCGGCCACCGGACTTCTGAAAACCTCGCCAGAGATCGTCGCAAATCTCATACTAATAAACATTTATTCCCCACAATAAACCTTTATTGCCTCCATTAAATGTTTATTGGGGGCAGTAAAAGTTTATGAAACCTCGCCAGAGGTCCCCAAAGATCGTTAGAGATCTCATAGGTCGCCGGAATGGTTTATTGCCCCCTAATAAATATTTATTGCCAGTCAATAAACCTTTATTACCCTCCAATTTCATGAGGCCTCCAAGTATGAAGTGGTGTATTGGTTAAGGTGCTATATTTTTAGATGCCAGGACCTGGTTTCAAATCTCAAGCAACTCTCTTTCTTTGTTTTTGGTTTGTTCATTTCTATCATCTTTTTTTTTTTTTTCCACCAAGTTATATATATATATATTATTTATTTATTTATTTATTAAAATCCTGTAATTCATAGGGCTCATTTACATTTTCGCTCTAGGCCTTTGAAAATTCAGGAGCGGCTCTGCTTGTTATGTTCATATACTCTTAGGTATTTGATAATACACTTTTTTATCATCTTGTTGAATATCAAGTTATAGTGACACCAATTAATAAGAGACTTGTATATACAGTTTTGACTTTAACACTCTAGGCATCTAATTGCATTGAATTGAGTGAAGTAGATAGTTACTAATTAATTGTTTAGCAGTAGAGACACTCCTTACTCTCTTTCCTCTAATTGATTCCTCTCGACGTAACTTATTTTCAAACTTTAATTTATGTTTTCAAACCAAATCAAACTCAAAATCTTTCCAAACAATTAGTTCCAATGATCGGTTGGACACCCTTACTTCCCGTTACTATATTCTACACTTTTAAAGTGGAAGAAGAAAAATAATTAGATCATAATTAACCCATTAGTAATAAAGTTTTACATTTTAAACAAAAAATTAATAATATATGTATTGCATACTAGTCAAATCGCAGCATACGTATATGGCAATTAAAAAGGTTTGAATGACCTCACGCATGACATCAAAATTTTATTATAAATTTAAAAGACTTGGACACTCTGATGTTCTTTGTGCTGAATCTTTTGCTCTTCGTGCTGGCTTGCAAGCTGCTTTGCTTCATCAGTTAACTCATACTAAAGTTGAAGACGATTCAAAGTTACTTATTGATGCCATTACCCACAAAACCCAAACTCCTTGGAGAATTACCACCTTAGTACATGATATCCGGGTTTTTTGGCCAACTAGTTTAGTTTGATTCAGTTTAATCATGTTTAGCGAGAAGCGGACTTTGTTGCTGACACTTTTGCGAATCTTGGTCATCAAGTTGGTGGTGGCAGTTGGTCTCATACTCTACCTGGGGCTGTTCAAAATGGTTTTGCTTTTGATTCTCTTAGCTTAGGTTGTTTTAGGGGTTTCTCTTTGTTATTTTATTTTTCCATCGAAAAAAAAAACTTTATTTTAAATTTATGGGGTTTTGACCATTTACCCTAATTCTATGGACTTTTTTTCCCGCTTACACCACCTACTTATTTTTTTTCTCACCTACTCATAACAACTCTAATAAGGTCTTCCCTAATAACCAATTAAGTTTTTTTTTTTAAGACTATTTTGCCTCATTCCTTTGTTACATAGAGAGAGAGAGAGAGAGAGAGAGAATGGAAGAGAGAGAAGTCATAGAAGACTTTGCTGGAATTCGATAACCGGTTATAGGAATCCAGTCACCAATCGTCGGCTGCCGGACTTCTCTTAAAACGTCGCCAGAGGTTGTCAGAGATCTCATACTAATAAACATTTATTGCCCCACAATAAACCTTTATTTCCCCGCAATAAACCTATATTGCCTTTAATAAATGTGTATTGAGGGCAGTAAAAGTTTATGAAACATCGACAAAGGTCCGCAAAGAGATTGTTGGGAAGGTTTATTGCCCGTCAATATACCTTTATTGCCCCCCCCCCCCACACACACACACACAAAAATCCCCCCCCCCCCCCCCTCCCAAAAAAAAAAAAAATTGAGACAATAAAACCATTTTTTTTTCTTTTTTCTTTCCTTATAAACATTTTGCCCCCATTTTACTAAAGAAAAAAAGAAAAGGAGAATACTAAATATGGCAAATTTGAGAGCCCGCTTGTCGTTTAGGTTTGATGGGGCCCGCAGTTTAAACGACGGCGACGACTGTCATCTGAGGTCTTGGCGTCACAAACTCCTCTCCTCATTCACCGCTGTTAAAGTCAAATTCACCTAGACCTCCGCCTTCATATTCGCCCTCCTCCTCATCCTCCTCATCGTCATTGCCATCGTCAAAACGGCGCCTCTTTCTTTCTCTCTAGAAGAAAGTAGACAAGGCCATGATCGGATCAATACATGTATTCCCAACGAGCTCATCGTCGAGATCTTCCTGCGACTCGACTCCAAGCCCAACCACGACTCTCCAGTTTCGGTGGCTTCGGTACCAGTTTCGACTCTCCAGAAACATGGACACGATGGTGGTGATCTGAAAAATGCCGGAGGCCATGGCTTGGGTCGGGTCTCTCCTGGATTGAACCGACCCGCAGTGCCCTTCTAGATCCCGAAAATCCTAAAAGCTCATCTCTGCCCCTTCCCAAACCCTAACACTACTACTTCCCCGATTACAATTCCGGCGAGAATTTCAAGAAAAATGAGGAAAGTTTGGTGTTCGGCACAACGATCTGGAAGCTGAAGGTAAAGTTGTCATTTTATTTTAAATTGGCTCAGTGGAAATAAAAATCTATTACTAGAATAAGTGAGATAATTTTAAATCATTTTAATACTTTGGATGGAAAATCCTAAATTTATCAGAAAAGAACATATCTATTTATATACTACCTAGCCTTTTCAAGTTTAATGTAGCCACCAACTACCGCTACACGTACATTTAGTCTGGCAATAAATCGATAAAGGTACATACAGATACATGATATTGTTAGTAAGAATCTTGTCAACCCTACAGCTTAAGATCCCGACCAATCATTCTGACTAAAAAAAAAAAAAATCCTAACCAATTATCATCATCAAATTACTAGACAACTCCCACATATACTTATATTTACTAGTCTCTGTGTGTGTATCTATATATATATATATTACCATTAAGTACCTACGAATGATGGAGATTAATTTAAAGAGAAAAATTCAGTCACCGTCCCCAAACTATGTTGCCAAGGCCAATTTGATACCCGAACTCTCAAAAGTATCAATGTGATACCCAAAGACTTATTTTGATATCAACGTGATACTTCCGTCCAAAATTCCTAACGGAGCCGTCTATTTGCTGACGTGGCAAGGGTAAAATTGTCTTTCTCAACTAATTAATTATTAAAAAAAATTTTAAAAAAAAGAAAAAAATGAGATCGAGCTCTGTCTGTCTGTCTCTCTCTCTCTCTTTGCCAATCTGATCCTCTCTCCTTTCTATCACAATTGGTTATTTTTCTGGGAATGGATTTGTGGGTTTACAAAGAGCAGCCGAAATGGAGAATTTTTTTTTTGCACCACTGCAAAGGGTTTGTGGCTTATGAAGAACAATCGGAGCAGTGGGGATTGTCTCCTGTGTCGGCGACAAGGAGGAGGCTCTGATGTCCGGCGCAACCAACTAGGAGACCGGTTCGCAACTCCATCTCCACCTCCGTCGTCGTCCCCACCAAGCTCAGCCACCTCTTCTCCTCCTTATCCTCATCCACCACTCCCACCAGTAAGCCCGGCCATAGCTGCAGCTTCCCAACCCCAAACAGCGCAGTGACGCCGCGCCATCGACTGCCGCAGCTCGACCTGGAGCTTCTCTCCCTCAAGAGCTCCGAGTCCTACACCTCCCTCAAGGACCTCCTCCCCTCCTCCTCAATCCATTACGGGATAGTTGGTTTGTGAGTGTATCTTTTTCTCGGAGGTTGGGGTTGGAGAGGGATTTAATTTGTCTCTCTCAATACAAGGAGGCAGCTGTATCTGGGGTGGGGATCAGACCGGAGTTGGGTCCCTGCAAGGTCGTAATGGTGTCTTGCGGTGGTCGGAGGACGGGGCAGACTCGATGGATAGAGGGATCGTTTTGCTGGGTTGATGGATTGGTGGGAGAAAGCTAGCGGAGTGGAGGAGGATATTCGCCGGATCGGAGTGTGGATGCATGACGGTGGGCTGGGAACAATTTAACGATTTCGGGCCGGTGGATCTGGATATTTGCTTGGTGGAGGGTTGGAGGAAGAATTGCAAAGGTTATGGGGTAAGGCAAGAGGCTGCGGTTTGGCTAGAGGAAAATCAAAGAAGAAGAAGAAGAAGAAGAAGAGAAAGAACAAAAAGAAATGAAAAGGAAAAAAATGAATTTAAAAAGGGTAAATTGGTCATTTTACATTTTTTTGGGGACCCACGTACTTGCCACGTTAGCAAATAGACGGCCCCGTTAGGAATTTTGGACGGAAGTATCACGTTGATATCAAAATAGGTCTTTGGGTATCACATTGATACTTTTGAGAGTTCGGGTATCAAATTGGCCTTGGCAGCATAGTTTGGGGACGGTGACTGAATTTTTCTCTAATTTAAAACGACAAATAAGAATCTGCAGTTGCTACATATATAGTGTTAAGGTCCAAACTCGTTTGGGTATTTCTTTGAGTTTGTAGTTTTCTGATGTAACTAGGACTAACTTGGCGTGGTGTAACGTCATTTTTAGTGGGATTGAGCTAACAAAGATTCTGGCTTACTGTTAGGATGAAGATCACACGACATGTTTTCGAAATTTTCAAATATTTTCTATACGTTAACTGTATTCAGAAATTTGCAATTACAGTCTTCTCATTTCAATTCTCTCAATTACTACTATTCACATCTTAGGTTTTACACCTTATTATAGATATAGCAATTCAGTAAGCTCAATTCTGCAATCTAAGAAAACTAGGAATGATCCATGAAAACCCAAATTAAAGAAAAGCAGGCACACGCTTTAGGTTAAGTACTACTTATATTAGTCTTCACTTCTCAAAGTACTTCAAGTCATGATCGAACCATAACTTAGTTGGTGACTATGCAGTATGATCATACCAATCTTGTTCCCTCACGGCCTCATTAGGAATGGCCCCAAAAACCATGGGTCCAACCAGCTGGGATTGGAGCTTGATGCATAACACTACCAGTCAAGTCACATATGCTCCTTGATTTGTTTTCTGCATTATAATCCTATCAGCTGAATTACATTGATTCTTAACAACAATAAACTTGGTATAAAGTACAAACCAAAGATGGCTTTTCTATATCCTGAGCTTCAATGATTGCTGGGAAGAAGATACAGCGTAAATTCCCCACCAAAATGATTTTTCATTATTTCTTGGAAGTGAATGAGAAAAAGACAGTTGTTAGGGTTAGGCCAGAACCATTAATAGCTTGACACCTAAGCAACCCAGTTCCAGGGTTTGGTTGAAGGTCAATGTCAACCCACTGGTTTTCATTTACAATTTTTGGTTTCGAGGGCCTTCCTCCTTGTTTGTGTGCCCACTCTGTGGATAGCAACTCTTCGTGGAGGCAAAGGACGTCTTTTTGTGGTTTTTGGAGGAGTTCTCTCACACCATCCTCCACTTCCCAAGTTAATTTGGCTCCAGAGTTTTGTTGGGCTGAATAATTTCTCTTGCATGCTTTTCATGATCATCAGCTTTTATTCAGGAGACAAATGGGGTTGAGCCCACGAAATGAATAGATGTGAACTATATGATATATTATCAATACCTAAACATGTTAAAAGTGTTTACTGTCGAGGGTTTAAATAAAGGTGAAGGAGCCTCTTTGTCGGAATCAAATCAAATGCTCGATCGAGCCATTATTTTCACTCTGCATGAGGAAAGTAATAATCTTAGAACGTACAGACAGGTCACAGGTACCTACTGAGGAATGCGGACACAGTTTGTATGAAGATCTCAGGCTGCACATTGGCAGCTTCCATTTGCTATCTTATATATATGTATGATTAGGTCCAAATTGATGAATCATTTTTGCTGCTACGATTATAAGACAATCGGTGAAAAGAAAGCTGTAATCAGACATTTTCACTTCAATTAAATTCTTATGATCGAATGAACATATATTTGTTGTTGGTTTATGTGTGCAGCTAATTTTCACAATTAATCCGGCTTCAATCTTATAGAGTTCTAGGTCATGAAATTTAATTTGTTTCCCCAAACATTATTGGCTTTGTGAATGAGATTGAATTGAGAGGACTGGGGGTGGTTGAAGATTGATTATTGGCTTCGTGATGGTTCAAACTTAAACAATAGTTTGGGGTCCCTGACTGATAAGTTTCTGGAATTTATGTTGAGGCCCATGCATGCTTCACAGAGTAAAACCCAGCCGCAAGTTGTACAGATGAGCCAGCATGCACGTAATGGTTCTATAAAGAGATTGTCCATCATGTTCATTTATGTTAATGGACAAGTGCGCATGTTTGGCTTCAATTCATCTCTACATAATAATACAGATTTCACTCCCACCTAATTCTGTTTAAATGAACATATAATACACCTCGTACAAGATGTTAAACTAGAAAGGAGAAACCAAATTTTATCATATGATGATTACAGTTATTACGACATACATGTTGAAAGCGAATGAATTATTATAGTTGGCAAAATCTCCTTTAATTGTCCTTTGATCACATTTTGAATCAATCATTTCATCATACTCCTAATATCACTACATCAAGTTTCTAGAGTCGCAAACCCTTATCTTTTGGTTTTGAGGGTGAAACTTGTCACACACACATAGATCATCTCTGTAAATTTTCAGCTAAATTGATGATCGTTAAGATATCTCACTCGCTTAAACCAATGGACGGACTGAATCTGTCAATCTGAACCATACTAGCTTTAAGGCAATTATCAATGCCTTAACGATCATCATTTTGGCTGAAAATTTGCAGAGACTATCTATACACTAGTACCTAAAAACTGAACAGTCGAGATGTGGATGTGCGACAGAAAAGTGACCCAAAACTCGAACTTCACACATTAATTTTCAAAGCGGAGCTCCGCTCTAGATATGATCTGTATATATATATATATATATATATATATATATTGTATATTGCCTACGATCACTCGTGATATTGCTTATACTAGAATTTGTTCCCGTGTGTTGCTGCGGGTTTTGGAACGAATCTGAAAGTTTAGAAGGATAGAGAATATATTTGAGAAGTAAATTCATATGGCAAATCATTTATAACAGAATATGTTGATCATGTCCTAATAACATTACCACTAATATGGATGTGGTAGTTTTTAAAAAATAGGTTTTCATAGTTTAAAGTTAATATAGTTATAGTTGTTGGGGGTAACAGCTTGCAAAAAATAGGTTGTTTTAGTTGCAGGCTAACTTAGTTAAAATCACTGCTTGATCTGCTTGCCAAAAATAGGCGTAGGGGCAGTTATGGAGGTTATCCAAAAAGTTGCTTCCCCTGGTTCTGTCTACACAAAAAGTATCATCATAGTTCAGTCGGTTTGCTCCTTGTTGAAATACTCCATGGATGATGTTGCTAGTTCAATGATGCCTTCCCTGTCATTGTGAAAGTGAGAAATTATATTAATACTGATATTGGCAAAACTGAAAGATTTTTAGATTGAAGATGAGAGCACAGAATACAAACTTTTCAATATTGACTTCACTTGATTAAATGTCTACACTCATCTTGGCCAGTTCAAATATGGCTCGTAGACCTATTTATTGTCAACAAACACAAGAGTTGGAAAGATTAATGGAGTGCTGCCACCAATACTGCAAAAGTGTGTAAAAATTAGTATCTTTAGGCCACATTTGTGGTAGTGTTTCCAGAGTGATATGAATAGTTGTATGATTGTAGTAAACTGGCCTCACAAACCTATCAACTCAAACTCTAATAACAACCACATTTTGACATAAAGCCCCAGAATCTGAACTGAATAACAAAATTGTAGATTTTGAAAGGAGACAAGAGGATTCACGGTCAATAACTAAACAAAAATATAATGAAACGAAAGCAGTTTCTTTCTCTATAAAATTGAAGGCATTCCATTTCATCGGTTGGATGCAATGCAAAAGTAAAAATGATACACCGTACGGATTAATCTTAGGCAGACAACTCATAGTCCATACAAAATTCATATATATATATATATATATTTGGTACTTCAATGTTCAAATTGAGTAGATAAAAGAAGCAAAAGAAGTCATGAGCATAAAAATAGAATTGAAATGTAAAATTAGTAAATATTGAGGAAGAAGAAAGAGTCAAATAGAACAAGGTTGAGAGAATAAATTTTCTGATAATTTATTTTTCTCACAGTGGAGGTATATAAAGAGGGTTACATAAATACAATTGACCTACGTCTCTATTCTCTACCATACACAGAATATGTAAGTACTAACTACGATATAATTACAATATATTCTATTCCTAATGTTACGCTATGACTCACGCTAACAGAAAGTACCTCCGAAAAGCAAGCAGCATGCCTGTTATCTCAATAAAACTACACCCATTAGAATCTGTGAGATCAAATATAAAATCTCAGCATTTCATTTTTGCAAAGAGAGAGGCAAAATAAGAACAAATTAGGTTACTTGATGGACAAAGGAAGACAACTTTCAGCTTTAATCCTTGGTTAACATCGTACCATATCCAAGCACCTTTCAACCTACATTAAGCCAGCATCTCCATCAATCTACATCCTATTTGATTATGCGTTTATCACAGCTTTGTGGACTATGATTAAACAAATAATCATTAAGAAAAAAAAAACAACCTAGCTATATGTAATCAAGAGTTCAACACAATCTTGAACGAAGATCAAACCAATTCAGACTTCAACTAACTAAAAAAACTAATCATGGATAGAAACATAATTCAATGGCTTAGAAATTGAGCCTTGAACGCACAATTGTATGAAAGGCATACGAAGTCAAAATAAACGAAGGAACTTGAGCTTACAATTCCAAAAATCGTCTTCCTTCTCCTTGTTGATGACAAACCCAATATAACAATCGTAAACCCCTAAATCACTGAAACCCCAAATTTGTATCAGTCAAATAGCACCACATAGAATAAAATTTGCCCAATGTCTAAAAACAATACCCTCTTACATTCTTAATATTTGATATCTTTGACCAATGCTACCACTAAATCACCAATAAAGCCTTCTCCGGCCAATATCAATAGACCCAAATACTTAAATTTAGAGTTCTGTCCATCAGCGAGGGCCAATTTCTAACTCTACTCGGAGCTTTAAATTACTTTGTCGATCATGATCTCTCAGCATGGTAGTACGTTACCAAAATGTAGATTACTATTGCTAATTTGAGGTATAATATATATGCATTTGGTAACCATAACACATTGAAATCTGTACTCATTTTTCCTTACTTCTCTGTTTCTTTCTATTTCACTATAGGAGAGCTACTATGGTGTACGAACCTGAATGACACTTAGAAAGTCACAACATGCACATACAAAGATATAGGTAAAGAAGAATACCCGGAAAAAAGCACTACTAATTCAAGAGAAAGTTTTGGGCAATCCTTAGCTATGGGATTCCTTTCCTTGTCCATTTATGCAAGTTTATTGAGGTTCTCGTCCTCGTTCATATTTTTCCTTTCCAAAGATCAAACACTAATAAGAAATGCAGATGTACCCACATAATCAAATCCCCATTTTAAGAAACTATTCACTTACATAATAGTTAAAAATAGTATAATTCTTACCAAATGTATATTTCAGAAAACAAATGCAAATAGATTTTGAACAATATCTTTGTAAGATACAGTGCAGACATGAAGGGCATCACAAAAATGGACATTCAAATGTTATTAACACGGACATTATAGTCAAGAATCGATATACTTTGGAGCCAAGTTCATATCTTTTTTGGGTATGAAACTTTTATAAAATAAAAAAATAAAAAAATTATTTTCTTTGATTTTATTTTTTTCTGCTAAATTTGGTGCCAACTTTGTTAATTAGATAATGTTACTCGGGAACCTAGGTAGCCTAGCAAAGCAAAACCGACTGGACTAAGCAAAATAAATTCACAATATTCACCTTGCTAATCCTCCCAAACACAGGCATAAAATTCCCCCAAATTTACATACTGTTCAAGTAAATCCCTATTTTGTGTGTCTGGCCCAAACTCTAGGTTACTTGACCTAGTGGTAATATGGTTTAATTAGATAATCTCAGAGAATCTTAGAGATTCCTATTCAATGTATGATTACATTTTCTTGTATGATTCAGATTTTATGCATTGTAATCATCTATATAAAGAGACCCCTATTATCAATGAAAAGACACAGCAATTCTCTCTCAAATATCGTTTCCCTAAAACACGTTATCAGCCCTAACCCTGAAACAAATAGCCAAACCCTGATTCAAGAAGCTAAAAACCTTGAATCCGAATACAAAACCTTGGAAGTCTTTTCTGCCTCTGCCTCCACCTCACACCTTGAAAAACTCGATCCCAAGAGTTTAGAACAGGCTGCACCACCCCAAGAACCTGCCGGAAATCTACCGAACAGGCCACCGGAAGCTCCATATACAACCTGCAGAAAATATTCCACCGGTTCACCATCTTCCAAACATCCAATTTCCACCAAATTTTGTCAAAAGAAGCCCCTCAATCTGAAGTTTCAGGAACTGGAAGAAACATAACAAAAATGGGTCTAAAAAGTACTGAACCGGCCGACGGATCTTCGTCCAGAAAAACCTGCAGAAGCATAAAGAAAAAAAAAAAAAAGACTCGCGGCCCAGAGAGAGGAAAAGGAGGGGGCCCAGAGAGAAGAAAAGGACGCGGCCCAAAGAGAAGAAAAGGACAGGCCCAAGCACTTGACGCAGCCTAGAGGGCCACTGCCACGTCAGCAAGCATCGGTTGACAGTTTCCAGTCAACTTTCCTGCAGCCGGAGGTGACTTTTCTGACCAATTTTCGACCACTTTTTCCTGTCAAATTTTCCGGCGACCTATTTTGACGTATTTTTTTAATTAAAATTTTCCGTTTTTGAAGTTTTTATTTCTTTTCTTCTTTTCTAGAGGACTTGCAACCTCCTTTCTTCTACCCCCGTTTATTAGGGGAGACCAAATTAAGCCGAACTGTGAGGGCTCGTGCTCACTCCAAGCATAGAGCTTGTTGAGATCTCCAAACTTAGAGTTTGTATAGAATTTATGATCGACCACTACATCATTGTTTCGATCTAATCCAATACCTCTTGGAATTTAATTTCTTGGAAGCAATTACTCTCAAGAATTTTATATCTTGTTCTCTTTCAGGATGAGTAACCTGAACAAATTGGACTTTGCTCCATTGGGAACAACTGGCTCTGGATATCACAGGTGGGTTCGTGATGTTCGCCAGCATCTCAAGGCCGATGAAATCCTGGATATGATTCTCGAGCCTAGCCAGGACGTGCTAACTGTTGAGCAAGCTTAAGCTTTGGAAGCAAATAGAGCAGCCTTAGAGGCAAATAAGACGAAAGTCATCATCCTAATGACTCGTCATTTGGATGATTAGCTCTAGTACGAGTGTATGAATGAAGAAGACCCCAGAAGGCTGTGGGTCTCACTCGAAGAAAGATTTGGCAACGTCCGTGACTCCCTGCTTCCTGACTTAGAAGTGAGACGACATAGCCTTCGCTTCTGTGATTTCAAGTAAGTTCTTGACTACAACTCGGAAGCACTTCGCATTAAATCCTTAATGGAATTTTGTGGTAAAGATATCACAAATGCGATATTGATTGAGAAGACTCTCTCTACCTTCCCCGTCTCTGCATTGATGGTTGCTAAGAACTATCAAATCGATGTTACTGTAGGACGGATCACAAGGTTTAATGAGCTCATTGGAGCTTTGAATGTCGCTGAAATGCATGACAACATCCTTGTGAAGAACTATAATTCGAGATCCATGGAAACAGAGCATATTTCGGAATCTAATTATAGTTTCGCCCCTAAGAGAGGGCGCCAAGAGCGAAACCCTAATCTTAGGGATACTTCTGGACGTCCTAGTCCATATAATCGCTCTACTTGGGAAGGTAATCGCCAAAATAGGCGAACACGGAATCGAAGAGGTCAACGTGGAAAGAGAGGGGGAGGCAACGCCTCTGGCCATGTTGGTGGCGCCACCAACACTAAGAGCCATCTAAATGACATTTTCAAAGCGCCTTAATCAGTGGAGTTTGAGCAAAGAGATGTATGTTCTCGATGTGGAGTGTCTAATCATTTGGCACACATTTGTAGAGTTCGTGAAGAAATTGTCACCGCCTACAAAGCATATTGTGAAGCAAGAGATGCTCACTATGTGGAACAAGAAGATCAAGAAGATGATCTAGAGTGAAGGGTTGAAGACTACAAATCTAGCTGGGATCAATAGATCGCCAATTATGTTTAAGTCTTTTTATTTTCCAAGAGATGTAATATGCAATTGCCATATATTTTTGTAGTAGATGTCAATGGTTTAGTCTTTCTTCAAAGTAGGCTCACCCCAAAGTAAGTGTGATGTCTAGGAAGGTTATGAGATTAGTGATACTTAAGCGAGCCTTGCTCCACCGACATCTCTTTACTCACCTGGTCACATTTATTTTAGAATTACCGAAAGAAGTAGAGGACTACCATTGTTTTGCATTAGCTAGCATTTTGGATTAGTTTTTCTTTGGTCAAAGAGACAATGATGTAACTTTATTGGTTTATGAATAAAATTTCGAGTTCTTTTAATTATGACTCCATTTAATTCTGAGCATACTTCTTTGTGACTACGATGGCTGCGCCATCAGTATTAATTCAAGGACATGGAATAGCCCAAGTTCCCTTGGCAAAAAGGCACCTTAATTACTGTCGCAAAAACTCACTACACTCCAAGGGCAAATCACACTTATGAATAGCCAACGGATTCCATGTGAAAACGCATGTAGAGAACGGAAATGAGTTCCCTTGCAATGCCTCTAACGATTGCGAACAAAGATGCATCTTAGAAAAGTTTATGTGTCTGTCTAGTGGATTTTATATCACTATTCGAGCTATTAAATCCATTAGCTTCAATTGAACTACCCCCAGGATTTGTTCATACGTACCTTTGAGCTCAATCCAAAAATCTTTCTCTGTACCGTGTAATGTGTTTTCCACACATACCCAGACACCATCAACACCATTCATCCCAGAACAGAAGCCAACATTTAAATCAAGATTCAAATTAGCAAATATCCAGTAGGTGCAGAAAAAGCCTTTGTATCATCTACAATCAATGATCCCAAAAAAGCATGCAAACACAGGAAACCCAAATACTCAAAGATAAAAAAGAATTGGGAGAATTGTGACTCTGAAACTGAAAGCCGAGAAACCCAATTCATGACACCACATAAACCATATCCAAACTCGAGAAAAAAGAAAAAGAAAAAGAAGGATACAACAATAGATAACTCACCTTAAAAGAATTTCTGATAACCCGCTTTGGGGTCGGGTCTCCCTTGGTGAAGTATGACTGAGCAACAATCTCACTAATCATATACACCTAAGCTTCTGACAAACCCAATTTCACAACAGTAAACTCCTGCATTACTGAAACCTCAAATCAGTCATATGCAAGCAACAAACAAACCGTAAATTGAAGGAAAACAAACTCGATCAGGACATGCAAAACCTATTCTCTACAACTTTCTCCTTCTCTCTCTCTCAATCAACAATAGAAACACAGAACTCAGCCAAGAACGAAGAGAGAGAAAAAGGATCGCTTCCATCAGCTCAGCACGTTTTATAGCCATGTCAAACAGCAAAGCGCAATTAAGCCAACATACGAAGGGAAAAACCATCATTTCATAATGTCAGCTCGGCTGGAGCCGGCACTGTTCATAAGCCGATGAACAGTGCCTTGAGATTACAAACACAGAATGTACATGAAAACATAAGCATAAAATGAATGGATATCTTCGAAGATATCTCTGAGATTATATGTAATATTAACCCTATTACAATTTGCACAAGTAACTTAGAGTTTGGGCCAGACACATATTTTGGATTTACTTGAACACTCCCTTTTGTATCGCCCAAACGTGGTACTCCTCTCATTGCCTCGTCAAAAATCTTGCTGAGTAACAAAAATACTGTGGGACAAAAATAACCTCGGTTTAAGGAGAAAAAGAGTACAATACACCCTTCACGTTTCGAGACTAAACATGTAGACATCTCCCCCTGATGTCTGCGTCTCCCCACTGATGATTACGATTATGGGAGTTCGGATAACTTTCGTAAGCCAGTGCTTGCAACATGTTTCTCGAACGTGGATTTAGGTAGTGACTTAGTAAATAAGTCTGCCACATTGTCCTCAAATTGAACTTGGTTCACTCTGATCTTGATGAGCTTATGTTGTTGCTGATTGTAGAAGAACTTGGGCGATATATGCTTGATGTTGTCACCTTTGATGTAGCCTTGCTTCATTTGTTCAATGCAAGCAACATTATCCTCATAAATGATGGTAGGCTCATCTATGATAGACTTCAAACCACAATTGCTTCGAACATGCGTAATTATGGATCTACGCCATATACATTCAAGAACCGCTGCGTGAAGAATAATAATCTCTGCATGATTCGAAGAGGTAGCAACAAGGGTCTGCTTTGTAGACCTCCAAGATATCGCGGTCTTACAAATGATGAACACATAACTAGTTTGGGAATGACCTTTTTATGGGTCAGAGAGGGAATGCAGACCACTGTTGGTAGCTTTCTTGACATTTGATGGGTCCGAATCCATCGTTTCTCTGTAGGGATAGAACAAGCCCACGTCAGTTGTACCATTTAGGTATCGAAAGATATATTTAACACCAGTCAATGACATCTTTTTGGCGCAGAGCTATTGTTGGTGGTATCACGAGTGTGAAAATATGTGCAATTTGTGTGATGTTACCTACTCCCAAGATTAGGAGGTCAAGTTTTAGTAAATGGGAAAAGTAAGAGTATCGTACCCAAGAGATTGAGTAACTCTACCATAAGCTAGATAACCGCAAAAATAAACCTAGAAAACACATGTGAGTCTATCTTTTTACAAATTAATAGTCTCGGCCCTTTGGACGCCAAAGATTATGAGGATGGTATTAACAATTGTGGTAGTGTGCAGCTTGGTTGATTTTAATTTTTATGAAGTAAATTAAGTTGCACAAAAATAAAGTAAGCAAATAAAAATAGAGACTTTGATGTAAGAGATAAATAGAGACTTAGGCATCACACCTAACCTTACTCACGCACATAATATAACCCCAAATTAATGTAACAACATGCTTTGATAAATTTCCCCTTAGTGCTTTGGTGAAGTAACCAAGAAACCCACTAGTCATGTAATTTAACAATCTCTTTTGAAACAAAGCTAAATTACACAACCTTTATACCATTCAAATCTTCCGGATCCTAAATGGCCTATGGTACCGTAAGCCTAAATTCTTCCCAAACCTAAACTCACAACATCATGCTTTAATTTCAAGGTAAGAAATTCAAGCAACTTAGTTCTTTCCGTAGGAATAGGCTAAGCCACCACCTATTTAGATACACATGCTCACGGAATCAAGAGTTTATCAAGTTCATGTTTCCGATTCATTAATTTCCTAAAGCATGCTTCTAGGTGATAAATCTATAAACACACTTAGGATACATGAAAGTATAGTAGCCAAAAGATTCAAAACATGCATAAACATCAAAGAACATAAAGATTACATTGTTTTGTGCACAAGTTTGGCTAGGGCTAAGCCCTAACCCCAAATTCAACTACTCACAACTCATATTTACACAATTACAAGCCATAAACATCATAAATAACAAATAAAAGAGAGCAAAGAGTGGAGAACAAGTGATATACCCATGGGTTTGGCTCTTTTTGGAGCCAAACTAAAAGCACAAGATGTCTCCCTTGCCTCCTAGACGCTATATGAGAAGAGAAATGCTTCAAAGTATAGGGATTTCGGTTTCTAGAACCCAAATCACTATACAAATCCACAAAATCTCAAGAACAAAGTAAGAACAAGGCTTGAATGTGTGAGAAACAAGAGAAGTGATTGATCAAAGTGTGTAGAAAGTTCGGTTTTGGTGAAACCCAAGTGGCTACATGACAGGACCCGACCCCAGAAACTACCTAAAGTCCTGGATACGAGCCTGCGGGGCCCACGTTAAGCGAAATCCTACCGAAAATTCTGCATAACCTCCCCTAATTATGGGCTACCCAAAAAGTTCACAAACCTGGACATGATTAAAACTTTAACTTCTACTCAACCTATAATACCATATTTACAATCCAAGCACATATATTACATTCGGAGAGTTCAAATCCCAACATAACCTCCGTAAGCAACAACAATCCGAACAAAAACATCCATCAAATTTAAAAAGGGTTATCAGAGCAACACTAATAACTAAGCCAATATCATACAAGGTAGGTTAAGTAATAACCTACGGACAAAAACGGAAGCGCTGATTTCCAAAGTCTCTAGAGCTTGGACGCGATCTCGGCAAATCTGAAATCTGGGCATTTGAAAATGAAAGGCCCAGGGGAAAACATATAAAATCCATTAGAGTGAGTGGACAAAACCGAAACAAAAATATGAAACAATTAATGGAATGCTTCCCATTTCTCTTTTCAACAAAACCAACATGCAGCGAGACTCCATAAAAAAAAGTCCCAACTTAATCCTTTTTCCAAGAAAACTCATTTGATGACTAGGAAGGACTGCTTCCTAGGCATCTCATGCCATCTGGGAGGGACTACCACCTAGGTGACGCATCAGAAGGGACTGCCAACCGGAATAGGAGGCAGCGGTTAGTTGGGACTGCCAACTAGCCACAGGTAGTAGACGGGACTGCCGACTAACTACCTCATGTCATCTGGAAGGGACTGCCAACCAGATGAGGCATCGGATGGGACTGCCAACCGAGCTGTAGTCTGGAAGGGACTGCCAACCAAACTATTACCTAGAAGGGACTGCCAACTAGATAAGATACGCATGCGCCAAAACTGGCCTCCTTGTCAACTGCTTTCTTTTTAAATCCTTACTTTCCACATAATCACATTTACTTAAAAAGTAATCCAACTGAAACTTAATTCCATGCTGCATGCATTATTTAAACAAAATAAAAGTCCACTCACAAGTAGTCCCGCAGCTAAACCAGTGTCCTCCTCGCTCGAGGGCTCAGTACGTCCTGTAATAAATGGACATAATAATTAACCTTAAATCGGAAACAATCTCAAGATCAAAACTCATTCCTTTGAGAATTAGTAATCATTCTATTAAAGAAATCTCACTCTTCAATTTGGAATTTACAATCTTGAATACGGAAATTTCCTTACAATTTAACGTCCACACTTAATCTTTAACCTTCACAAGGATCGTTTCGATAATCTAATCAATTAAAACTCGATTCCATGACCAAAATCGATCACCAAATTAAACATAATATCCTTTCCAAAATTTCCGAATTCCTTCTTAACTTTCCCTATTTCCGTTCACCAATTCAACTCTAAATCACAAATCCTCTCTAAATTTTTCTTTTCCAAACCACAAACTCAACTCCAAATTCCTCAACAAAATAGAACAATTCCGCACAAACCTTAATAGTAATTTATCAAGAGATTTAGCCAAAATATTCATCAACTATAAAATTCAAAACATCCAAATCCCACATTAAATTTCCAAGAAACTCCAAACAATTAACCTCAAGTCTGAAATAACACTCAAAATCACATTAATGGGTTTTGGAGGGGCTGACAGAGCCTCCTCAGCACCACCACCATCAGCAGCGCGTGGTTTCACGCGCCACCACTCTAGCACCCAAATCCGGTCACCCAAAATTCACCAACACAATCTCCTCAACAAGCCCAACAATCTTTACACCTGTAACATCAACTAAAACTAGGCAGAAGGGGTCGAAAATTCAACCCAAAATCGGAAAAACCCGACCGTCACTGTTCAACACCACTGTTCATCATCCCTCACACCTCCTCCGGCCAAAACAAGCCACAAGGAGGTCGGCAAAGTGTTCAATCCTTCCCAGCGAACAAACAACACAAGGATTTCCGGCTGGAGACAGCCGGAAATCGAAAACCCAGCCGGAGGTTCTCAAACCCGATCGGTAAACTTCCCCCAAGATCATTCAAATCGAAGCTACCCAGCTAAAATCACGTACCTGAGATGAAAGAGGATGAAGAGAGGAAGCTGCGGTGGCCGGAGGCGAGTCCAACGAGGTTCGGCGACGGAGGATCGGCCGGAAATCGGTTCCGGGTGCGAAGAAACGGAAGAGAAGAAAAACAGGGGGGGTTGGAATCGGGTTCTCCCGATTTCACTCTCTCTCTCTCCTTTTTGAAATTTCCTAATTCCCTTTTTCTTTAAACAAAACCAATAATTTTAATAAGGAATAGTACCTTAAACACTTAAATCACAACTTCCCTGTAAAACTCCGATCGATTCAAAGTGCGTGTCCACCAACTAAATTTTTTTTTTCATAACCTACGACGCACTCAAGGAATAATCCGACATAACAGACAAATTAAAAAGTCAACTCCTCGGTCAAACCCGATAAAAACGTACTTCATAAAAATAATTAAGGTACGGGGCCTTACATTCTCCCCTCCTTATAAAATTTCGTCCTCGAAATTATACCTGTCAAGGAAAAAGATGTGGATACTGTTGCCTCATTTGATCCCCTGGTTCCCAAGTAGCTTCTTCAATCAGGTGATTCCTCCATAATACCTTAACCAAAGGTATGACCTTACTTCGAAGTACTTGCTCACGACGATCAAGGATCTGTACTGGTTCTTCTTCATAGGTTAGATCTTCTGTAAGTGTAATGGGTTGAGCTGGTAACACATGTGAAGGATCAGTTATGTATTTGCGAAGCATAGAGACATGGAAAACATCATGTACTTGAGATAGTTGTGGAGGTAAAGCCAAGCGATAGGTAACAAGACCAATTAGTTCCACAATCTCATAAGGACCAATATACCTTGGACTTAGTTTCCCTCGTTTACCAAACCTTACCACACCCTTCCAAGGAGATAATTTCAAAAATACCCAATCACCAACTTGAAATTCAAGATGCTTCCTGTGATTATCAGCGTAGCTCTTCTGTCTGCTTTGAGCCGTCTTGAGTCTCTCTCTGATCACCTTAATTTTATCTGTTGTGATTTCAATAATATCAGGACCAATAAGTTGTCTTTCTCCCACTTCATCCCAACAAAATAGGGTCCTACACTGTTTCCCATATAAAGCTTCGTAGGGAGCCATACCAATACTCGAGTGATAACTGTTGTTATATGCAAACTCCATCAAAGCCAGGTGTTTATCCCAACTTCCTTTAAATTGTAGAGAACAAGCCCTCAACATGTCTTCCAAAGTCTGTATAGTCCGCTCAGATTGTCCATCAGTTTGAGGATGGAAAGCAGTGCTAAATTGTAATT
>BDJD01000997.1:97748-164555 GCA_002564525.1 Rosa multiflora | reverse complement strand
TTAGGAACACAAAGTCTCTTTCCAAACATCAATGTCCCATCTCTTCTAATAGAAAACTCAAGTTGCCAACCACCACGAACACCTTCTTTAATCCCTTCAATTCTTGGGTCAAGAGGCTGAGCTTCCCGTATTTTATCAATGAATGCTGGTCTCACATGGAAACTAGCCACCAGAGTACCAACCTCATCAACCGATAGCTCAACCCCCGTAGATCTCAACTCTGACAATAGGGGTACTCGAGTGGTCCTCAAATATGACAAGGTCACAAATGGGTTCCTACTAAGTGCATCCGCCACCACATTCGCCTTACCCGGGTGATACTCAATAGTACAATCATAATCTTCGATCAATTCCATCCATCTTCGTTGTCTTAAATTTAAATTTGGTTGTGTAAACACATACTTGAGGCTTTTATGGTCAGTGAAAATCTGACATCTGGCTCCATACAGATAATGCCTCCACAGCTTAAGAGCAAACACAATAACTGCCAACTCTAAATCATGTGTAGGATAATTCAACTCATGTGGCTTCAACTGTCTAGAAGCATAAGCAATCACATTACCATACTGCATTAAAACACAGCCTAAGCCTTGTCTAGAGGCATCACTGTAAATTTCATACTCCCCACTATCTTCAGGCAAGGATAGAATTGGAGCACTAGTCAACCGACCCTTAAGTTCTTGGAAGCTCCGCTCACAACTTTCAGACCAAACAAATCTGACACCCTTTCTCGTTAACTTGGTAAGAGGAGCGGCAATTCTAGAAAAGTTTTGCACAAAACGTCAATAATAACCAGCAAGACCCAAGAAACTACGAATTTCAGTTACATTGGTAGGTCTTCCCCAATTCAACACTGCTTCTACTTTTTGGGGATCAACACTAACACCAGCAGCTGTAATGACGTGACCCAAGAATGTCACCTGATCGAGCCAAAACTCACACTTACTAAATTTAGCATACAATTGGTGTAGCCGCAGAGTTTCCAACACAATATTCAAGTGCTTAGCATGTAACTCCTCACTCTTAGAATAAACCAATATGCCATCAATGAACATAATCACAAAGCGGTCAAGATACGGGCGAAACACCCTGTTCATGAGATCCATGAAAGCAGCGGGTGCATTAGTCAACCCAAAAGGCATAACAAGGAACTCGTAATGACCATAACGTGATCGAAAAGCAGTTTTAGCTACATCCTCCTCTTTAATCCGTAACTGATGATAACCAGACCTCAAGTCAATCTTTGAGAAAACTTTAGCACCCCTCAACTGGTCAAACAAATCATCAATGCGGGGTAAGGGATATTTATTCCTTATAGTCACCTTGTTTAGTTTCCGGTAATCAATACAAAGCCTTAAAGTACCATCTTTCTTCTTCTCAAACAACACAGGTGCACCCCAGGGAGATACACTAGGTCGTATAAACCCTTTATCCGTTAACTCCTGCAATTGAATATATAACTCCTTCAGTTCCGCCGGTGCCATTCTATAAGGTGCTTGAGAGATGGGTGTTGTACTTGGAAGTAAATCAATGGTAAAGTCTATCTCTCGCACCGGGGGTAAACCAGGCAATTCTTCTGGAAATACATCTGGATAGTCACCAACAATCGGAATTTGGCTAAGATCCATAACTTCAGCATCTGAATTCATCACATGTGCCAAATAAGCCTTGCAACCCTTACTCAACATCTTCTTAGCAGTTAAAGCTGAGATTATGCAAGATGGGAGAACCTCCCGTTCACCATAAAAGGTGACAACTGGCTTACCCGGACTCCGAAATAATACAGTACTACAAAAGCAATCCACTAAGGCATGATGCATCCGAAGGAAATCCATCCCTAGGATTACATCAAACTCCACTAACTCAAATGGAATCAAGTCCGCCTCTAAGAAAACTCCTTCTACAAACACTCCACAAAAACGATATACCCATTCAATTCTATGTCTCTCCCCCGATGGTAGAACAACATGCCACTCTCCGAGTAGGAGAGATGGGGGCACATTTGCAAAGAAAGAAAACCTCTTAGACATAAAGGAGTGAGAGGCTCCAGGATCAATCAAAATGAAAGCGGGTTGGCCAAAAACAATTAACATACGCATAATGACGTTCGGTGCAGTGCGACCCTTCTGCTGGGTCATAGCATGTAGACGGGCCTGGGTCACTGGACGCCCTCTCTGCCCATGACCTTGCTGAGTGCTGCTCCTGCCTGACAAACTGCCATGAGAACCTATACTAGCAGCACCCACAGGGGTCTGACCCACACTCTGACTAGTCGTAGTGAGGACTCCCTGGGTCAATTGAGGGCATTCTCTCATGTAGTGACCCCACTAGCCACACTGGTAACAAGTCCCCACACCTGCCTGACACGGGCCCGCATGGTGTCTACCACAAGTAGCACACTGGGGATAGTCTCTCGGAATCGCCTGTCTACCAAAGCCTCTACTGGAACTAGCAGTGCCAGCCCGAGACTGTCTCCTACCTGTCTGCCCATGCCTCCTGAAGCGTTCCCTGAAGTGATGACGAGAGCTAGAATCTGAACTGCTCGGTCTACTGCCTGATGACGATGCAGAACCCGAACTAGAGGCAATTCTCTTGGATGGCCCCTGACTGGGACCGCCAATCTCCAAAGGTCGGGAACCATCCAGATATCTAGCCTCGCACCTCATAGCAGCCTCCACAGCTAATTTAAAAGTCGGGTAATCGTGAGGCGCCAACCAATCTCGATATATAGGTAGGAGGCCATTAATAAACTAATCAACCTTCAACTTTTCCGTCGCTACCAACTTAGGGGAAAACCGAGACAAAGCAATGAAACGCTCCTCATACTGCAACACCGTCATCTCATCAGTCTGCTTCAACTGCATGAAATCAAATCGGAGACGGTGCTGGGAGGCCTGATTATAGTACCGATTTGAGAACTCCGCTTTGAACTCTTCCCAAGTCATGGTAGTTGGGTCAAAACCCATATTGCTGGTACCCTGCCACCATAGCCATGCATCCCCGTCTAAGAGATCAATAGCCAAAGGAACCCTCCTAGCAGCTGGACAACCCAAGGATTCAAATACTCTCTCCATGCGTGTAATCCAATCTCCTGCTACGGACTCCGTAGGAGCACTGGAAAAAGTATACGCCCCATGGCGTCTGGCACGCTCCACAGTATAGTCAGTCCTAGGATTGGGGAGGGCCGTTGCAAAACGCTCAAACAACCGCTCCATGGTCCGTAACAACCCACGAGGGACCTGCTCATCATTCGGCGTTGACCCATTTTTTGTCAGTTTGCGCACTTTCTTCTCCTTTCTTCCTTTAATTGAATCTCCACCTAGAGTTCGGAATTGGCCTTTGACTTATTCATACCAAATGTTCCTCCATGCATGTAGATCATCCAGGTAAAATTTTAGAGCTTAGTTCACCATAATTTGGCCGGAAATGTTGCTGGAATCCGTACAGGTCCGGTTTTACAGTTTTCGTCTTTTAGTCAGAAACTTCGGACAATTTTTTTTGAAGGTCTTCCACTCCGAACTAGCTCTTACACTCTTCATAAAAAATTATCCTTAGGATTTCTAGAATAGATCTGGAAAGTTTCAACTCATTTGGAGTTCATTTGATCAGTCTGCCGCTCCTCCTTCATTGCTTAGCTCGGTTTCTCCTAACCGGAGTAGGAAAATGAGCTAAAGTTGAGTTTTTAGTGCATTTACCAGCTTCTCCATCATTTCCTAGCATGATAAGGAAACCATAATAAATAGATATAAATAAACACAAAGGTTAAGCAAAAGTACAAGATTAGGGGAATAATTACTAGGTAATTATGGACCTAGCAGTTATGTCTAGCTAAGAAGTTCACGGAAAATGAGATATCCGGTCTTGTGCATTGAGTTAAGTACAACAATGCACATATTTCACTTAAGTATGGCACTTTTGCCTCTAGCACATCTTCGTCGTCTTCTTTTGGAAGGAGTGGATCCTTCTTTGGATTAAGACTGCAGACGACCATTGGGGTGCTTGAATGCTTAACTTTGTCAGTATTGAAACGCATAAGCATCTTTTAGCTATAAGCTGATTAATGAATCACAATACCATCTTTACAGTGCTCAAGTTCCAAACCGAGACAAAACTGTGTTCTCCCAAGGTCTTTCATCTCAAACTCGGATTTCAAGTGTTCATCGGTTTTCCTTAACTCTTTAAGGGTGCCAATTATGTTAATGTCATCAACCTAAACTGCTACTATAGCAAATCCGGAACTTGTTCTCTTTATGAAAACACATGGGCATAGTTCATTGTTAACATATCCCTTCCTAAAATTGTAGTCACATAGACGGTACATCCGTCTGAATTGCTTCAATCCATATAGTGAGTGTTTCAACCTTATTGCAAACGCGCTCTATGGTTTAGAGCCACTTGACTTGGGTAACTGAAGTCCATCCGGGACCTTCATGTATATCTCTGTATCTAGATCCCCATATAGATACATAGTAACCATATCCATGAGTTTCGTGTTCAGTTAACTGACAAGGTAGCGGAACGTAATGACATCCATTATGGGAGAATAAGTCTCCTCGTAGTCGATTCCAGGGCATTTGAGAAGCTTTGCCCTACAAGGCCAGCTTTGTACCTTACAATCTCATTTCTCTCATTACGTTTTCTAACGAATACTCATTTGTGACCAACCGATTTGGTGTTGGGCGGTATTGGCACAACTGGCCTAAATACCTTTCTTTTCGCTAGAGAATCTAGTTCTGCTTGGATCGCTTATTTCCATTTTGGCCAATCAGCACTACGTTGGCATTCATCAATGGAGCGTGGTTCAATGTCATCGGACTCAATAATCTCACGCACTATAGAATACGCGAATACATCATCAATGATCATAGAGTTTCTTTACCACATCCCATATACACTAGTGTAATTCACAGAGATTTCTATATTTCCAGGGATAGGTTCTGACATTAAGGAGTTCCCTAAAGATGTCTCTTGAACATAACTATAATCCGAAACATTCACATGGGAAGGATTTTCAGTATCGATGATCAAAGGATTTGTTTGTGCCTCATTTGCTGTCTTTCTAGGGCCAGTATCCTTCGAACCAATTGGTCTACCACGCTTCCTCAAGGGACCTGTAGCCATAGACGCCATATCATTGCCAATATGGGCAGTGGCACCATCTCCTGGTCCCTTAGTAGCAGCGTTACGTCCAGTGTTTGGAACGTCAATCATTGCAGACAGATTTGCAGCAAGTATATGTGATCTCGACACTTTAGCAACATCAGAGAACACATCAGGTATAGTATCTACTACGCTTTAGAGCTTGATAATTCTTCGCACTTTAAGTTAGAACTGTGCGGTACAGGGATCGAGATGAGATATAATGGGGACAGACCACAACAATTCATGTCGTTCCTGTTAAACATTTGTGTTCTTATCTCCCCTAACAACTGGAAGACTGTGTCATCAAAGTGACAACCGTCAAATCTAGTGGTAAAGAGATCGCCTGTCAAGGCAGGTAGTGGACGATAGTTGGATCCTCATATCCAACATATATGCTCATTCGTCTCTGTGGACACATCTTAGTACTCTGTGGTGGCGTAATAGGCACATAAATGGCACACCCAAATATGCGTAAGTGTGAGATATCAGGGTCGTACCCAGTCACTAGCTGTAACACAAAATAAGGTTAGGTGGCAGTGGGTCGTAGATGAATTAGTGTGGCTGCATGCAGTATTGCATATCCCCAAGGGGAAACAGGGAGATTGATGCACATAACCAATGTCTGAGCTATCATTTGTAAGCGCTTATTGGTGGCTTCCGCGAGACCATTTTAGGTATAAACATGAGGAACTTGATGCTCTACATCAATCCGTAGTGACATGTAATAGTCATCGAACGTTTTCGATGTAAACTCTCCAGCATTATCAAGTTGAATTGACTTAATTGGGTGGTCCGGTTAGTGAGCCTGTAGATGGATAATCTGGGCTAAGAGTTTATCATATGCAGCATTTCGAGTGAACAACAGCGCGACATGTGACCACTGTGTCGACGCATCAACCAACACTATAAAGTATTTAAAAGGTTAGCAAGGTGGTTGAATCAGTCCACAAATATCCCTTTGGATTCTCTGTAAGAACAGAATGAGTATTTTTAGATCTTTTGCGTAGGACGGTCTCGGTCCTAATTTTCCTAAGGAACAGGCTTTGCAAAATGAGTGAGGGGTCCTAAAAGCAACCAATGAGGATTTTGGTTGGGGATGAGCGTCTGAAGCATTATTCGAAGCAAAATTGGTGATTACATCACTCATCATGGCATCATGACCGTGGGAAGTGGCATCCATGGTGTCATGGCCATGAGGATTGACATCCATGGGGTCATGGAAATGGGTGACACCTTCAATGGCATTGGGAGGGGGATAGAGACGGCCCTAGGCAGGCGGTGTACGGTGGCAGCGGCGGCCACACATAGTCCTGGAATCAATATTTGATTCTTGCTTCGTTTAGCTCAAAAGAATGGATGTCCGTGTGAAGTTTTTAGCATACAGATTATCATGTCACGACCAGGATGTCCTAGTTGGTCATGCCAAAGCTAATATGTGTCAAAATCCAAGTGATCTTCTATTATCACATTATTGGATTCAATAGGTCAAATTGTAGTGACATAAAGTCCACTAGATCGACACATATGCTTCTCTAAGATGTGCTTCCATCCGCAATCATTAGAGGTAATGCAAATGAACTCTTTTCTGTTCTCAGTCTGCGTTTCCACATGGAATTTTTCTGCTCTAATATTAAGGTACGATTTGTCTTAGGAGCGTAGAGAGCTTCTGTAACATTAATCAAGGTCCCATTTGGCAAGAGGAATTAGATCATGCCATGTCCTTGAACTAATCTTGATGATCCAGCCATCGTAGTCACAGAGGAATATGTAGGCAACATCTAGAAGAATAATTACCTATGGTGGAGAATGATATGCGTAGTCGCACTATCCGGAAGATATTGCAATTCTCTAGAGCCCATTCCTGAAAGAAAAGGCTCATAATTAAAAAGGAGTCGTAATGAAAAGAACTCAAACTTTTATTAATAAGCCAACGGAATTACATCATTGTCTCTTTAGCAAAAAAAAAATCTAATCCAATGAAATAGCTAATGCAAAACAATGGTAGTCATCTAATTTCTTTCGGTAACTCCAAAGCAAATGTGACCAGGTGAGTAGAGATATGTCAATGGAGTAAGGCTCATTTAAGTACCACTAATCTCAAAACCTTCCTACACATCACACTTACTTTGGATGACCCTAGTTTGAAGAAAGACCAAATCATTGGCATTTACTACAAAAACAATATGACAATTGCCTACATCTCTTGAAAAATATAAAAGACTTAAACAAAATCGCCAGTCTCTTGATCTTGGCCTTTGAAGTCTTCCACCCTCAGAGCAAAATTGTCATCTTGATCTTCTTGCTGCATGTAATTTGCTTCTCTTGCTTCGCGATACATCTTGTAAGCTTTTGTAATATTCTAGGATGCTTTGCAAGCTTTAACCCAATGTCCAAACAATCCACGTCTGAGACAAACATCTTTATGTTTGGGCTCCCTTGATAGAGGCGCTCTAGGGGCGCGTTGGGGACATCTATTATCCTTGGTGGTGCCACCACCATAGCCAGAGGCTCTTCCTCCCTCTCTCCCCATACATTGACCTCCACGGTTCCATGCACGCCTATCTTGGTAGTTACCTTCCTCTTTGGGGAGAGAATATGGACTAGAACATCCTGAATCATCCCTAGCTTTAAAGTTTAGCTCCTTGCGTCCTCCCTTGGGAGCGCAACTATAGTTAGACTACAGAATAGACTTGGCTCTCATGGGTCTAGCGTTATAGTTCTTCACAAGGATATTGTCGTACTTCTTAGCTACATTCATCGCTCCAATTAGCTCATGAAACCTTGTGGTACGTCCTGAGTTGAGATTAATCTGATAGTTCTTAGCAACCAACAGTGCAGAGAAGGGGAAGGTGGAAAGAGTCTTTTCGATCAATATTGTATCAGTGATGTTCTTGCCATAGAATTCCATTTGAGACTTGATACAAAGGGTTTTCAAGTTTTAATCAAGTACAGACTTAAAATCAGAGAAGGGGAGGTTGTTCCACCTCACTTCTAAGTCAGGAATCAGGGAGTCACGAATATTGCCAAATCGCTCTTCGACTTCTACCCGTAGCTTTCTAGGGTCCTCTTCATTAAAGTACTCATTTTGGAGTGAGTCATTCATGTGCCTTGTCATGCGAATTATGGCTTTAGCTTGATTCGCTTCAAAAGAGGCAGCTTGTTCAATAGTGAGCACGTTCTGACTTGGCTCTAGCATCGTATTCAGAATTCCTTCAGCCTTAAGATGTTGGCGCACATCACTGACCCATTTGTAGTATCCAACGCCTGTTGTTTCTAATGGAGCAAAGTCTAACTTATTCAGGTTACTCATCCTGAAAAACAACAAGAAAAGAGGGTTAGTTTTGAAGAGGAAAAGGCTACCACGAAAACAAACAAAATTCCTTAGCAAAGTCGCTTCCAAGAAATTAGGAATTTCTGAGCGTAGTCGCTCCCAAGAAATTCAATTCCAAGAGGGATTGGATTAGATCGAAACAATGATGTGTTTGTGGTCGATCGTAACTTCTCAACAAACTCTAAGTTTGGAGTAAAGCTAGGCGCGGGCCAGGTCCGACTAAAATTTCACTGGGCCCGGGCAGGCCCGTTTCTTATGGTTCAGACCCACGTGCCCAAAGCCTATTTTGGCACCAACAGGGACCGGCCCGTTCCATTTCAGGCCGGGCTTTCGGGCCCAAATACATGTAATCTACATTTGTTGTCGACGATGAAACAACAACCTTCCTATTAGCCTCTCCACAACTCACAAGCATATTTGCAGTCACTAATCGACCTCATTTTCTCAACAGACAGTCAAAATACAAAAATCAGTGAAATACAATTGCTCATTGCTCTCAAATTGTTAAGAACTTAACAAAAACCCAAATCCCAGTTTAGCTACAAACCAAATAAGCACAAAATAGAAATCAAATTTATTAATAAACTGAGGAACCCATGAAGCTAAAATGAGGAACCTATCAATAAACTAAGGAACCCGAGAGTGGCAGACCTGAAGAACAATGGGCTCCTCTTCTCTAACTTCGAATTGACTTATGATATGGCAGAAAAATCTGTGAGGGAGAAAATAGGAGGCAGCCTCTCGCAGTCCTGGGCGGCTGAGCCTCTCGGCGTCTCAGCGTCACGGCATCTTGAATCAAAGCTACCAGTTGCAAATCTCAAATCTTGAATCAAAGCCATCAGAGGTCAGTGGTGGAGATGGAGAGTGATGGCGCAGTGCAGACGAGGTTAACGGTGGAGGAAGGATGTAGCGGAGGTGGAGGCATTGGGTTCAGATCGGGCTTGGGAAGAAGGACTGAAGGAGGCCTCTCTACTCTCTAGGTTCAGATCGGGTTTGTGAAGAAATGGCTGAGATTGTTTAGGTTTAGTCGTTTAGGACTTTAGGTATTTGAGTGAGGAGTATAATTCAGTGTATCTGATCCTATGGTAGAGATTTTGAGCCTTATATTAGGACCAATAATACATAGACCTCTATCTATTTTAACTAAGACAGGCCCAAACGGGCTTTTCTAACTTTGAAAGTGAAGGTCCGACCCGAACCGTTTTGGTGACAAAAAAATAAGGCCCGGCTCGAACGGGTCAGGCTTTGACAGGCCGGTCCGGGTTTGCCTGTTTTCGGGTTTAAACTCCCAGCCCTAATTTAGAGGACTCTATAAGCTCCAAGCTTAGAGTGAGCACGAACCCCTATAGTTTAGCTTATGGTCTAACCTATGAAGAAGAAATGAGGGGTAGAAGAATGGTGATTGCAAGTCCCCTAGAAAAAGAAGAGAAACTTCAAAAACGAGAACTTTTAAAACATACCTTGAAAAACGACGAAAAATTGTCGGAAAAAGTCGTCGGAAAATCGTCAAAAAAAGGTTGCCGAAACTGGTGGTGTCGGCGATGGTGGGTTGATGTGGGGTCGACGATGCTTCGTTGGGGCTGGCAGGGGCTGCTGAGGGGTTGCATTGGTGCTGCTGAGGAGCTGTCGACAGTTAGCGAGGCTAGCGTGTGTATGGGCGCGCGGATATGTAAAGGGACGCACGTGCGTGCTGTCGGTAGATGTCTAGCAAGCGAGGCTAATCGAGCTAGGCTGTCGAGGTGCTACGTGTAGGGGTGTTGAGGGCTGTCAAGGATCTGTCGATGCACTGTCGGCAGGGGCTTACAAGGGCTGCTGGCTGGCGAGGTTAACACAACCAGTCTAGTAACTTCCGATTGTCGGTTCAGGGCGAATCCGGCCACTCTGGTGGTTTCGCCGTCGGTTCTGGGCTTCTGGGATCGAGGGTTTCGATGTGTGCAGTGGTGTTTGCTAGGGTTTAAAGGCTATGAAATTAGGGTTTGAAAGTTAAGGTTTCATGCTGATAACATGTTTTCCAAAATAGATATTTGGGAGAGAATTGACTGTGTTTTCATTGATAATAGGGGCCTATTTATATAGAGGATTACAAGCATAGAATCAGAGTTGTACATGGAAACATAATCGTACAATGAATGGATATCAATGAAGATATCTCTGAGATTATCTCTAATATTAACCTTATTACAACTTGCACAAGAAACATAGAGTTTGAACCAGACACATTCTGGATTTACTTGAACAAAAATATATTTTTCATGAGTATTTTTCAATTTGCATGTGTATGAGAGAGAAGAGGGGGGGGGGGGGGGGGGGGGTTTTTAAAAAAAAAAAGGTACCAATTTCACCCTATTTTTATAATTAATATACCACGTCAAAAATCATTCGTCTCACTAGGTCAAATACTACCACATTTATAATAAGACAAGTAGTGACAAAGATTGAGGCTTACAGACTTACAGTATACATTTTTAGGGTTTGTTCTTTAAAATTGTAAATTTGTATACATTGAATGATCGAAATAGATAATTCTTGGGTTCATGCTAGGCCCAAATCCCCTATAAGTTCTTAGACTAGAGAATCCCCTTTCCTCAGGCCATATCATTCAAATATGACAGCCCATTAAGAGGATCTGGGCTGCTCCATCTTGTTTTTTTTTTTTTTTTTTTATTTTATTTTTTACTTTTAAAAATGATCAAAGGATTTCACTCCTGCCCCCATGGTGACTCGAACCCATGACTTCGCACATAGGTAGTGGGTGCTCTAACCACTGAACTAACACAACTTTGTCAAAATTGGGTTTTTGTTTTTTCTATTTTTGTTTTTGTTTTTGTTTTCTATTATGCCCTTTTTTTGTTCTTTCTTTCTATGAATTGAAGATTTAATTTTTCTTTATCTCTTTATTTGGACACGCTTTCATAGCTCAATTAATATGTATGAATGGATCATATATGTGTGCATGTGTCTATCCAAAATTTGAAAGTTCAACAGAGTGGCTCTTTAAATTAGAGACCATGTCTAGAAGATATGCCTAAACTGTGGTTGGGAATAGGTCATAACTGACCTTCCATTTTCAGTGGAATTCAAACTCTACCCGAGTGATTCTAGGAATGTCAAATGGAAGCAAACTTTAATTCTCACCGTATTTAAAACTCATAGAACATTGCTGATTTCCCTGACATTATAACCTAAAAAACCTTTTTTATTTTTTCACTGAGTGGAAAGTATCAAGAAAATTAATGAAAAGATGACAAGAATCGTTTTTCTTTCATTCATTTTGGCCACATGGACTGTTTTGGCAAACTGCGCGCGACCTCATGTTCAACCTTTAATTCCAGAAACAGAAGAAATAAAATCTTCAACTGCACCATCAACCTCAGCGTCAAGCTCAGATTGCTCTAAGGTGATTTATGCGATGTCAGATTGTATCCCTTTTTTGAGTGATGGAATCAAAACCACAACGCCTGAACGTTCATGCTGCTCTGGATTTGAAACTGTGGTCAAAACTGGTCCTGATTGCGGATGTGAATTCTTCGAGAGTACTGCTAACCTGGGTATCCATTTGAATATGACAAAGGCTATGACTCTTTCTTCGGCATGTGGGATCAATAATGCTCCCCCTCTAACTAATTGCGACGGTGAGTAATCTGGTCCATCATTTCTCACCAGTGGAATAATTTGAACTATCTGCCAGTAAGATTGATTCTTGCATGCAAAGATTATATAATGATCATTTAATTCGTTGATGAGAAATTCTACGGTACCTATTTGTATGTCATATATACATTTATAGATATGACAACACGTGTCGTCACTGTAGTAACGAGAGTCTTTTTTTTGTGTAATTTTAGTTCTATTAGAGATAGTTACTCTATGTACACATTCTTACAATTTTGTGATAATGTTGTAAGTTGTAACTTGGTTCAGTTATATATAAATAGTGAACGAATGTGGTAACTTTGTTGTCAATGTCGTAAATTTAGTTAAATTAAATTTTAATTTTGATTCAGCTAGAGTGAAATGAATATATAAATATCACGATACCATAGACAAACCCTAGAACTGATTTTACCACTTGTTTTGCAGTTCCCATGCCTCCTGGTACTGCTTTTCCTGGTAATATATACATGCTCTAACTATTTCTACAAATTTTACTTCGAATTATTACCATTTTTTGTTCTTATACCCTTGAATGATCATTCATGACAAAAAAAGGCTATTAGAATTTATGTATTATTGTAAATATAATTAAAATTGTTGCATTTTTTGTTCGCATTATTGATTAAGAGTTTTATGTGTCATATTATGTTCTTAAAATGTGAATGATTATCCTTGTATCTGCGTTTGTAATTCACAAATTCAGCCATTTGACCTATTAGATATTGAGGAAGAGACGATTGCTAATCCTAATTACAAATTTTTGATTGCAGCCAAGTCTCCAAAATCGGGGAGTACTCCACCTCCAAAATCACATCCAAAGATCAATATAGTTCCTGCACCCTCAGTTGTCACAGCTCCAGTACAATCTCCAGTACCATCTCCAAGCTCTGGAGCTTACTCAATATCTGCTAAACTTGCCCTTACTGCTCTTAGTATGCTAGGTGCTGCTTCATTGACGTAATGAGTTTCATCCTACACGCAAGTTTGTGATATTATTGTTGTTGATTCTTCATGTCTTAAAAATTAATTTCTCATTTCTGACTACATTTTAAATGATATTCTTTTTCTTTTTTGAATTAAATCACATTGATTTCTCATTGAACTCAAGCCCAAATAGTGTGTTACATACATTTCCACTGTCATGAATAGATAGATAATTAAGAAATAGTGGTATATAAGATAGTACCACTCATTAAAAAATAATTAGTACAACACTACTACAAAAATTGAATCAGACGACGCCTCTCACACGACGCATCATAATTTTCTGTCGTTTGATTGATTTTTATTTTTTCAGACGTCGTTTTTATAAAATTTGTCGTCTAATATGGAATTTTGAATTAGTTCAGAAGACGTTTAAGGACAAAACCGCTGTATGATCCTAAAAAAATTAAGCGGTAAGTTTCCCACCGTGTCTGTGGTGCCAAACGCCATCCAAATTGATAGGAATTGGCCAAGATCGATATAGGTCGGGCATAAAACCTTAACACTTAAGCAAAAACAAAAACAAAAAACCGAAAGTTCCTTACTCTCTCTCGATACCTACCGAGGACCAAAACCCAAATTTCCTTCCTCTCTCGACAGCGTATCTCCGAAACCAAAACCTAAATCCAAACCCACACTCTTTCCCTCAGCTTTCTAGGCTTTCAATTTTCAAATCCCCACCATCCTCGTCTGGATCCCTAAATTTCAAATCCTCAATTTTCAATTTTCAATTTTCAATTTTCAATTTTCAATTTTCAATTTTCAAATCCCCAAGATCTCACTGAAGGTTTCGGTCTGTCTCGTCTGGATCCCTAAATTTCAAATCCTCAATTTTCAATTTTCAATTTTCAATTTTCAATTTTCAATTTTCAATTTTCAATTTTCAAATCCCCAAGATCTCACTGAAGGTTTCGGTCTCGCCTCGGAGAAAAGAAGTGCAGCAATGCGTGAAGAGCCAACATAAACATGGAGGACATCCAAGACTTCTTCAAGCAGTCAAGCAAAGATGCTCTCTCCTTGGCAATCTCTCTCCGATCCATTACCACCTTCAGTGACTCGATTAGAAGCGCTTTTCCTCCATTTCAATCTCATGGATTCGACAGCTTCACCGCCTCCCTATCGTCATCACCATTCTCGTTTGGAGCCTCCATCTCGAACCAAATCGGCGTTGCGACTTGCAAATCTTCAGCTTTGCTCCCTGGGTCTCATTTAATCACCTTCACCTCCGTCTCGCAAATCTTCAGCTTCACTCCCTCTGCACGAGCTACTGCTACTCTCACCTTCGCCCAATCCAAGAAAGTCCAAGACCCATCTCGCCAACCGGTTTGAAATGCCCAATGAGTTTGGTCCCTTGTGTGCCCTCCCCAACTTCATCTACAAGTCAGTCCCGACCTCTTTCTTTCAATCTTTGTAGAAGTCTTCTTCAATTTCTTTGGTTTTTTTTTTTTTTTTATGATTTATGTTTGTGTTTGTGTTGATAGTGGATGATGATGTTGGGGGTCGTCTGGAGAGAAATGGGTATCTATTAAATGATCTGATCATGTGGAGAGATGTAGCAAGTTCGACCCTTTAACGGTCACCGGAGCATGATGATGTCCGTTGCGTCGTCGCCGAGAAAGTCCATAACGGAGAAAGTGTTTGAGAGGGTCGGAGGGGTTTCTTACCTAAGCAGTTATCTCAAGAACAACAACTGTCATAACCACCACCATCACAGAAAAGTTGAGAGTGACGACGATGAGGGGACTATGGAGCTTGTGCAGATTGGTGCTGAGAGGACCAAGAACGTTTTGATTCTAATAAGTGATACCGGCAGTGGACATAGAGCTTCCGGGGAGGCGATCAGCGATGCGTTTCGTTTGGAGACAAGTACCAGGTATGATTCTAAATTGGGTTTTGGATTACACATCTGGGTTTTTAATTTTCTTTTGTGTCTTTTATGAGGTTTTGGAGAATGATGTGATGGTTTTGATTTCAAAGTTTTGAGCTTTTTGAGAGCTGAAATCTTGTAGCTGACTTTTTGTTCTGTGTTGAGCTAGCATTTGTCCTTTTCTTTTATGTGATTTTGGTGAATGATACAGTGGTGTTGATTCAAAGTTTTGAACTTTCTATGGAGAATAGCTTTAAAGCTTGATTCTTTGTTCTTGAAGTTTTCTGGTTTTTTTTCTTTCCTATTTCTGTGATTTCCTTGTTTAATGAGTTGTTTATGTGATGCTTCAGGTATTTGTGAAGGATGTGTGGAAAGAATACACAGGTTGGCCTTTAAATAATATGGAGAGGTCTTACAAGTTCATGGTGAAACATGTTCAGCTATGGAAGGTTGCATTTCATAGTACTTCTCCTAGATGGATCCATAGTGTCTATCTTGCTGCCATTACAGCCTACTATGCCAAGTAAAATCTCTCACCTTCTTCCGCTTTTCGCTTTCAATGTAACCTCAAACTCATAGATAATTTAGCAGTGATTGTTTATTGGATACTTCTGGTTTTGTCACAAATAGCCCATCAAAGTTGTAATCAATCAAAGTGTCACTTTACCACTTTGATTACTTATGCTTTAAGTTTCTTTTTTTTTTTCTTCCTCAAAATGATTCTTAATCATCCACTTGTTTCCTAATCAGTTGTGAGATATTAAATATATTTCTGAACGTATGGTTGTCGCTTTTGGAAAAGCAATGAATTATTGTTCTAGCTGGAGAAGCTGATTCCGGTTGACTTACATATTTTCAGTATGGTAGTGGGATTTGTTAAGCATACTAATGGTGCTGTATTGTGATTGAAGGGAGGTGGAGGCTGGTCTAATGGAGTACAAGCCAGACATCATAATTAGTGTTCATCCTTTGATGCAACATATTCCTCTTTGGGTTCTCAAATGGCAAGGACTTCAGAAGAAAGTGATTTTTGTGACAGTGATTACTGATCTCAACACTTGCCATCCTACATGGTCAGTTTGATCGGAGTTTTTGTTTCATGCATGCTAATTAGCCTCAGGAAATACCATACAGTATCTAACATTGTAAAATCATCATGCAGGTTTCATCCGGGGGTCAATAGGTGTTACTACCCATCGGAGGAGGTAGCTAAAAGGGCTCTAGTAGATGGCCTTGAAGAGTCCCAAATACGTGTTTTTGGCTTGCCCATCAGGCCCTCTTTTGCCCGAGCGGTTATCTCTAAGGTACTTTGCTGCTGAGATTATGTTTGTATTATGGTTCAATGTGTTTAGTCACGTTAGTGATTGAGTTTTTTTATTGTGGCCTTTTACTAATTCTTGGTTCCACAGGATCAACACAGAGGAGAACTCGAAATGGACCCTGAATAAAAACCTTGGTTCCACATGATCAACTCATTATTTGTGGTCGCAATAAAAACCTTGTCTCCACGCTTGAATCTGATGAGTGGAACATCCCAGTCAAGGTAAATTTTTCTAGCCTTTGCATGTTAAGACCTGCTGTCTATAAAACTTTGACACACTTCCGCATTGGGGAAAACATATTTACATCTTTCGAATTTGCAGGTTAGAGGATTTGAGACACAAATGGAGAAATGGATGGGATCTTGTGACTACATCATAACAAAGGTAAATTGAGACAAGTTTATCTGGTTCCAATCCAAAAACTTCCCTATCAATTTTCTGATTGAACAATGAAAAGTTGATGAGGATACATCAACCCTATGTATTCATTGCACTTACTGGTAGAAACAGCTTATTAAATCTTGATATTGGTTCAATTTTATAGTGATTTGCATCAGTTTTGCATACTGCTCTTACTAAGTAATGATTTTATTATAAGTAAACTCGAGAAGTTTAGAGATTTTGTTGATCTATTAGTGCCATTACTGTCTTCCAGTCCACTAAGTGTGGTTTATTTAAATGCTAAGATCCTGTAAGCATTTGTTTTGCCATTGGTTATGTACTAAAGTACCTCTTTTGTTACATTTTGGCTGGAAACTTGAGGTGATTGCAAGGGTGAGAGAGAAAGGGAGCTCAAAAAGCTGCTGGAAAATTTTAATAGCAAAAGAAGGTTGGTCATCAACCCCACAATTGATTCTTTGATCTTGCTTAATTTAATGGGGTTGATATGTTGTTTTGTTGAATGCTTTAAACTTTGTGGAATGATATAATATGGGTTGTTGATAAGAATTCTTTATATATATGTTGTGCAAAGTATTAGTACTGTAGTTACAACTTATTGTTTTTTTGCTTGGTTAATGATGGATTTGGATTTTGAATGTTGTGTATTTGTATATGTGTAGTGGAACAGCGTAATGATATAGTTTGCTATTTGTTGTCTTCTTTATTTAGATGGAAGATAGGTCTTGGATGCATGCGGATAAAAGATCTTTAGCTTAAGTCTGTTGTTTCTTTTTTTCTAATCTTAGGTACATGATCCTAGCATTGATTGGTGAGAAAGGGTATGACTGAATTGCAGATGTAACTAGTGTCCTGCCCATATCGATCCAGTTTCTGTTCTGGCATGTGTGCCCCTCGCTGAACTATTGATCTATATGCAGCTGGAACTACAGAAAGAGAGCCAAAAGCTTCTACACAAGCTTCCAAAGCTAGACTCCAATGAGGCCATGAGAGCAGCAAAGCTTGCAAAGCTAGACTCCTTAAGTAAATTTGTGGATGTATATTGCTAGGAAAGTAGTATTAGATGTACTCATTTTGTGGATGAAAGGTTGCCTTCGCACAACCTATTTTGGTGCATGATGTGGATTATATATAACAATTTCATCTATATATTGATCAACTACTGTTAATTTAATCATTTTTATTTCAGTTTCAGAATATACAATGTAATGAATTATTCTATTAGGACAACAATAACCACAAAAAAATTGTCGTATGTGCACAATATTCACAATGACCTAAAAATAAAAACTGTCGTCTGAATTTAAAATAGATAATTGATATTTTGAAAAACTGTCGTCTGAATGAAAGTCACACAACAGGCATAAAATAAAACGACATCTGAGTTGCAATCACACAACAGTTTCTAAAATTGCTCGTCGTCTAAAGAATAGTCACGCAACAACTAATGCTGCTGGCATGATGCCGAGCCCTTCACACGACGGTTCTCTACAATAGACCTTCATCAGACTGCACCTCGATATACGACGGTTTGCCTCCATATCAGAAGACGGTTTTTAGCCGTCGTCTGATTCAATTTTTGTAGTAGTATACTCACTTATTGAAGTAAGCCTATGAACTACGTAAAACTACGACATAGTAAATAGGCAAAATTCAAAAATAAAAGACTTAAATTTTCTCCTTGCCCTTCAAGGTAGGGCTACGAGTCTTGGTCAGATAAGCCAAACACAACTCTTGTGCATCAGTAATCTTCTTCGACTTTGGAGGATTCTTGTTCTTCCAAGAGGTCTGCCTTGATCTTTTCTTTTTTGGTTCAGCCGTCTCCTTGTTAAAGTCCTCCTTTCGCACCAAAATGTTGCCTGCTGCTTCAACCATGCCAAGAGTTTGAGCAGTGAACTTGGAACTGAATTCTGGCATTTTCAGCTTCTTTATAGGGGCCTCAGTGCTCATTGGTTTGTTTAGGAGCTCTGACAGTAGGACTTTTAGTTTATTTGGGAAGGAGAATGGGGACATTGGTCTGCTCCATTTTGTTAGTCCATTTTTAATCATAGGCACTAGGGAAAGAGTATCATCTGTGATAGGGTTTAAGATTTCTCAGGGAAAAGTATCCCTTAGAACAACCTCAAACGAAGCTATAAAAAAGATAAGCATTAGCAGGAGACAATGGAAGAGAATAATTTCAACTAGCCATAGTAGTATTAATTGTGTCCTATATTTACTATTGCATAAGCCAAGAAATTTGCTTCCCTCCAACCATAATTGATGCTAAATTGATGAAAAGATGAGGAGATGTGTTTGATATCTCGTACCAGAACTTTGATCCTCCAAGGAACTGAAATTTTGTCCTTGATACTGTTAATTAGAACTTTTGAATTTCCTTCAACTTGAATTTTTGTGTAACCATGAGTAATACCTGCCATAAGCTAGCCCAGCTCTTAATGCAGTAGCTTTAACCACCAAGATATCAGTATGTCCAAGTTGTTTAGTATAAGTAACAGTAAGATTTCCTCTGTCATCTCATATAACGAAACCAGCTGCTCCACTGTGTTCATGGCGAACTGAACCATCAAAGTTTAATTTAACAAAGTTTTTATTAGGAGGCTACCTAGAGCCGGCTTAGATGCCGTGCAAGGTGTGCGATGGAACATGGCCCCCAAATTATGGGGCCCTACATAATTCTTAGTGCTACTATATATTTGTGCGAAAGATTGCGTGAGTGTTTTGTAATTTAGTTGGCACTAAACTTCCATTTTCAACTCAGTGATACAAGTTCAATTCACATTGCATGTCATTCGTTTTTTTTTTGTTTTTTTTTTTTTGGGGGGGGGGGGGGGGAATCTTCCTTCCTCTATTTTCTTCTTCTTCTTTTATTTTTATTTTTATTAAAAGAAGTGGAAAAGTAATATAACATATATAAGAGGCCCAAAACAAAACAAGCACTAAAAAAAATTTAGTTGTATTTATATTTGTTTATATATAACAAAAAGTTTCAGTAATATATTTATGTAAGATCGGGTAAAGAGGACCGTATTCTCAATCTCGCACAGGGCCTCTAAAACTTTTGAGACGGCTCTGGGGCTACCATCTGATAAACTTTTGAACTTTTATTTTGCTTAATTTGCCTTTGATGGTTGGAAATTCTCCATTGAGTAGTCATTGTTGCGGCCGCACTGGATTTAAATAGGAGATTTATGCACTTGTTCAAATATTGTAACATAAAGTAAGAATTTCAGTCAGAGAGACTGAACTAGTTATTGAGGAACAATGCTTTATAGAATTTATGAAAGAATGAGGCCAATGTATAGGATTAATAGTTTGAGAAAAAAATTCCCAAATTTGCAAAGAATGACTACATTTCATGAACAAATGATCAATTGTTTCCAGATCAATAGTAGGCTTAGTAGATGGTGTTGTTCTTCATAGCTCATGTCCTATTGAACCAAAAGAGTTGTGCACTATCGGGGCCTTGGGCTCTTGAGGGGAAAAAAAAGGCAACAAAAAAAAAAAAAAACACTTATACTATGCCTTTTGGGCTACTTGTGTGATATTGCTTTTGTGCCGCACCGGAAAGCCATGCATCAAATGTTGAAAGGCAAGATGACGTGTTGGACCAAAAGGTTTTCAACACAAAACATGAAATGACCAAAGAAAACCATAGACAACATCCTCAAATTAAAGCTTTTCACGAGGGAATTGGAGAGTCCCAGTCCCCAACTCCCAAAAGCTGGAAGTGTGATATTATCAATTTATAATTGTTTTCTTTCCATCAAATATAATGATATTTGTATTTTTAATGTGATGTTATTACAAAATACCCCTCACGTCGTGACCCTGTCAATATGAGTCTCTCTAACGCAATGTTACACTCAAATGACTCTCAAATCTTAACAAACACAGCTATAAAATCTAGCTCGTACTAATTTCCTAGTGTCTGTCATCTTCACTATGCTTGAACTTCTGGCGGAGAAGACTCCACCAAAGGAATGACCTGTGGATCAATAACTGTTGCAGTTTCAAGAAGCAGCCTTCTCCTTCTTTTTCGCTACCGCTAGCTGGAGAGGAGATCTGCATTTAGTCTGTGGTACCAACCTTCTTCCATCAAGAAGACCAGCCGGCTTGGTACGACTCTTCATCAGAGCAGCAACAACTTCATAATGAAAGAAAAAGAAACAACAAAAATTTAAGTGATCGATAGGGAATTGGGGTCCCCATAGTTTATAACAGAATGGGGGGGGTTTAGGCTCGTAAATAGTCTCACCCAAAAAGAAACAAAGGGTTTTGGGATTAGGTATTGAAGGGGTAGTTAGGTTAAAGCATAACTGCATAAGTAGGTAGCCAGCAAACATAGAAAAACATTGAGGCTTCAAATTAATTAAGTAGAGGTTATTTCCGGAGAATGAATTCATGAAAGCTACATATAAAACATGGACAAAGAATATGGCCATATGAGACATTGTTTCCAGCCACAGAAGTTTACACAATTTAGGTATGGTTCTTCAAATCCTACGGATCTATGGTAGGCTGGTAGTACACTAATTCAAGGAGACTAAACCTTCTTTCGTAGCTTATGGCCGGGTGATTGAGAAATTTCTTTGAACATCTTATTAAACACAATAGTTTTTCCGTTAAAGATTATTGAGCATACAGAGATAGAAAAAAATTGTCAACATATACCATCTTCTGCTTATTGCGGACTAGAGCAATTTTTTTCCAACACTCAAATTACTAATAGAAAAATAGTTTTGCAGCGAGCTAGAACAATACCCTTTGAAGTTTGAACAAGTTGCTAGTTGCTTCTACCTCCCAAGCTTAGAACAAGAGTTTCTAGTTGTTTATTCCTTTTTAGCTTTGTTGCTACTTGCTAGTATGGATGCTAGGTTTGTGGAGCGTTTTAATACATAGTTCTATTTTGATATATATATTTTTTTTAGGGAAAATGCAATAGATAATGGTAATATTTCCTTTATAAATTTTAATGTTCGGAAGGCTATTGTATCTATTTTTATTTCTATAAGCTTATAACTAAAAGAGTAAACTTTTTATTGTCGTTCATTATTTATAATCTTTGTCATTAATAAATTTTTGTTGTTTTTCGTTGAAAAATATAAATAAAACAGTACTGCAACATTAAAAATGGGGCCATTCCTTATAATTCTCTACACCATTTTTTATTTTACTTTTGTCAAAGGAGAAAGTTTAAGTAAACATATATATAGGCATCTAGCCCTGCCTAATACAAATGGAATTCAAGAACCATATTCCCTAGCTAGCTAATCATATTTCAAAAGAAGAGAAACTGGACCAATTTGTGGATGACGCTACTGCTAAATATGAATTGACAGGACTAATTAGTATAATTTTCTTTGACTTCTTGAACATATTCTAGTCCCTTTACAATCTAAGCCACGATTTGTTATTTGATACTTTGATAGTGAGTCTTTCATGACTTCATAATTTCCATTTAATTAAACCTTTAGACAATACGAGTGAAAGAAAGCTAAAAGAGTGAGTATAGCACGGATGGACCTAACCCCCAACCATAACCCGCTAACACCATCCTCCAATATTAGTGTCAACATTATTCTCATAAAAGTCCATCTACATCTCTTATCTGTCAATCGTCAATAAATGACTTGTTCATTCATTTTTATACCCTTAAATGTATAAATGTTGAAACATACATTATGTAGCAAGTATCACACATTTAATTCCTATCATTCTTTTTCTAATTCTTTTTTTTTAGTAAATCACATTTCATTAATTAAAGTCAAAACCCAGAATAACGGGTGTGCGGCTGAACCTTCCAGTTAGGCTGGGTTCCAAATCCCAATTCAAAAAAAGAAGAAGTCAAAACCCATAATAATACATACATCAAATTTAAAACTCTAAACTCAGACAGACTTAAAACTTGACAAATACTACCCATCTTTTCCAAGGCAAAATCATCTTTTACCTACTAGTCCACCTCAACACTCAATTGTGGTACGTATTTTCTTGACAAAACTCATAGAAGAGATCCCACCAGACAATGGAACCAAGATATTTACCAATTTCCAAAGAAATCATGATCAAAGCTTGCCGACAATTTGTGGATTAGTACAAATTAGAACCAAGTCTAGACTGTCCATGGCCAGACCTTGTCACGCTCCGATTTTTAAACAACATTAAAAATCAATATAATCCCAGAATTATACATGCATGATGGGTCAGCCATCAATATAAAATACCTGGAAAACTTTTTCTTTTTAAACCAAGTACATATTGATGTCTTGAACCCATTATGTCAATACAGATTCGCACCGCAGAGTCATATATTACACAAGTTTACAAATTAAATTGCCACAACAAAATAATAAGTAAATGCTCATCAGAGCTTACTATATAGCGGAACTCTTAACAACAGTAAAGTCACAAAAATTGGCTTCCTACCTTAAAGCTGCAACTAACATAACTCAGCTTCATCAACGATTACCCTGACTTGCAGGATTAACCCCTACACCATCGAAAAGTACACTAAGTTGTCACACAATAAACCCGGTAAGTTTATGAAAGCTTGTATAAGTAAACTCAAATACAACAACCGAAACAACTCGCACCAATCACAAGAAAGCCCACCCGTTCCAATTAAGGAAACAACTCACACAAACAACTCACGCAAGCAACTCACGCTTGATTTCTTTCGAAACTTCCCATCATTTTCTCATAAGGAAACACGTGTCACATCGTGACAAAATCATATTAATTGTAATCCCAACAATTAAATATGAAAACTCTTGTCCATCATAGACAATAAAAGAAAGAATATACTCAAGACTCTCTTTTAAAAACTCGTACTCATGAGTCACAAGTAACCTCACCATTACCCCCATGAGATACCTCGACGGACAGACTAGAGCTCTAACTGATTGTAACTATACCCCGGCCAAATCCATGGTTCCGATAACCCACCCTCAATCACATTCGTGACCCCCGATCACCAGTGGTGACCCCCGATCCTCAACCCTCAAATCTTTGGATCCCGAGTATAAATACCAAAACATTTAAAGGAGTCTCACTGAACCCAAAATGTTACACAAATCTCGATCACCAATGGTGACCTCCCAGTACAAAGACTACAACATTAAGCAAGTCGCACTAGACCCAAAATGCTACCCGAATCTAAAAGAAAAAATTCTCAATCCTCAACCCTTAAGTCTTTGGATCTCCAAAATGTCACACCCCAAAACAATAAAATGAACCGATTCACAAATACTGTTTATCATAATAAAACCACTCATACATATATATTTCATGTAAATAAATATAGGATTAAATACTTGTTACTTCCTGTACTTTGCTCCAGAAAACAATTCAGACGTTTAATCCCTGACCTTTTAAATTAAAAAATTTAGTCCTTATTCTCTATTTCTCACATAACAAGTCCACAACATGTCTAAAATGACTATTATACCTCTCACTTTTTTTTAATATTATTTTTCTCTTTTTATTTTTTCAATCCCTTATTCTCTCTCTCTCTATCTCAACAAGTTGCTCCTGAAGTTGGCTCCACCCCAACCTCTCCAACTCGACTGGTAACCCGGGATTGAAGATTAGGAAAAAAAAAAAAAAGGGTCTACTCCAGAAGGTGCGGCGTCCGGCCGCCACCCAAAACACCGCCACCACCAAATGAAAGACGGGTCAACGGTGACTCAAGCCCAGGCAGGATCGATGCATGGCATAAATCCCAGCCTCCACAAGCTCTCCTCAAATCTTCAACGCCTCTACTGTCAGGTTTTCTTCGACTTCCGGTCACCGCCTCGCCAAGCTGCCACCATCACTCGACCCAGCAACAACAATGAAAACCAGAAACCAAGTACAGTTTAAAAATTACCAAAGAGCTAGAACTAGCTAGAAACATAGAAAATTCATTCTTTTTGTGAAACTGTGAAAGCAAAAGATTCAATTTTTATATAGAGGAAAGGAAGAAAGAAAGGAAATTTGAACCTGGCAAGTGATGGTGTCGTTGGTTCCGAGCTTGGCGTTGCCGTAGGGGACCAGATTCAGGTCAACGGCGGAGATGAGTTCGGTGTCGAAGAGCTCGTTCAAATGTTTAACAACATGACCAAGCGTTTCGTAGTACAAATCCACAGAGACTTTGGTGCTCTCAGAAGAAGAGGAATTGGGTAATAGTAACACAGCAAACATCAGCCATCCTACCTTTGAATCCTCATTAGCCACCGACGCTAGGCAACGCCGCACGGGCCACCACTGGTGCTGAACCCCCTTCCACTCCGCCATGAACTTCGACGGCATAATCCTTTCGTCTCATGTTCTTGAATTCTGGGAAACGATGAGATTTTGTTGGAAAGGGGAAGCTATGGTTGTGTTCTCTGTTGAGCTTCGATCCAAGAGAGAAAGCTGAGAGAGTTTTAGGAATTTTGTTTTCAAGAAGGGGAGGGAGAGAGAGAGAGAGAGAGAGAGAGAGAGAGAGAGAGAGAGAGAGAGAGAGAGAGTATATAAAAAAAGGGGAGAAAAAATAAAAATAAAAAGAAGAAGTGAGGGGTATAATAGTCACTTTAATTTGGATCATTTTGGATCTTTTGTGTGACAATTAGAGAGAATAAGGACTAAATTGTTTAATTTAAAGGTGAGGGACTGAACTGTTTTCTGGAGCAAAGTACAGGGAGTAACAAGTATTTAATCCACATACACACACACACACACACACACACACACGTAGTCATTCACTCAGGAATTACTACTAATATCAACTATAGTTTGCAGTTAAGTAAATAACTTTGAAAAAGATAAGGTAACTTCGTTCGTAAATAAACATTGTGAGATTACTCACCTCAGAATCCAGCTGCGTCTTCTATAGAGAACCGAGATAACACACTCACCAAATAACCGTTCAAGACAACTTCGTCAAGTACCTAATCACATACGGTCTCAAATCAGTACAAAAAACACAAGCGACTAAAGTTTGAAACCCCGTTTGAACTAAAACTCTAAAAGTAGCGTCAGTCGAGGAGGAACTTCATCCAGGACCACCCAAAGTCTCCAAAATACTTCTAAAATCGATATGACAAAACTACAAGTCGATCGAAAGGTTGGACCCTCCCGGATCGATAAAAGAGACAATCAAAAAAGATTTTAACAAATTCATACGATCTCCAAAAATTACATATTATATATCAAAATGTTTGTATCGACGAGTAGATGATATATAAAACCAGAAACTGCCTTGACATGGCCAGAAACACTGCCAAGCGCAGCCATAGGCGGTGGCACACCGCCGCAGCCAAACTCAAAATCACAAATATCCAACCTTCCAAAATGGAGTTTCTGCTACAAGGATCAACTTTAATACCTGAAATTTTGGCTTGTTTAGCCCATATCGGCCGGAATCAAGCTCACAAGCGGGAATCCACTGTTCAATTCTAGCTGATTATGCTTCAGTTCAAATCGTCCAAAACCACCACCATGGATTGAACGACGAAGCTCCCACGAGAAGAACAAGGTTGGTTTAGTGCTAGGTCGTTGCCGAAGAAGGAGAATCTGGTCGGGTCCGACTTCACCTAGGTCCATTTCCTCGATGCACCGCTATGGGTGGGAATCAGAGCAAGCCACCACCACAAGGAGGAAGGCTAGGATGGTCTGAGTTGAACTGGATTGGCGCCGTCGTCTGAGGTTGCCGGAGTTGGGAGTTCCAACTGGGTTGGAATACAGGGTCCAAGTTGGGTCAGACGCAAAACTTTCAGATCCTAGGGTTTCGATGAGAGAGAATGGAGAGAAAGAATATTTTCAAAAAGGGAAATTTATGAAAAAGTAAATAATGGATTTCCCAAAACAGAAACCTCTATTTATATTAATTTCCAAAATTAGTAGAAACTTCCATTTACCATAACTTTCTCATACGAACTCCGATTTACGCGTACTGCATGTCCATGAACTCGTATCGACGCGCTCTACAGGTTTTATGAAGAAAGTTTTTGGAGAAACCCAATGAACAAAAAGTCAATCTTTTGACCCCTCGAAAATAAAACGTTTCGAGTAATTATTCGTCCGAAATACTTTCACATCATCTTCGAACTATGTACTCGTCCTAATAATCATCGAAAAAATTCCAGATAATCCTTCAAAAAGAATAACGAACTTCTGGAGTATTACAGACCTAATCCTTAAGAAGGAGCATTAAATATAGTACGAGATAGTGAAAAAACAACTGCCATCATGAGCCTCCACCTACTCATCTTCTAGCTCTAGTGCAAATTTTGCAGCCTACTTGTTGTGCTTTTCTAGTCAATTTTTTGTTTTTAGGGTGCCAAGAAATCTTATAGTTGTTATTTTTTGTTTTGATCATTATACTTGCATTGTTGTGGTACTCTTTCCTTTGTTTAAATTTTTGTCTATTAGGTCTTATATGAATAAGCTTGGTCTCTTAGTTTATAAATATTCCTCTAGTCTAATCTGTCAATCACACAATTGTGGTATAAATATCAACTAGAAACGTCTTAGAAAAGTCTATAGAAATTACCCCTACTTCAAAAGGCTTGAGTCCAGAATGTCTAAAAGCATAGAGAACTTAAGAAAGCGCTAGTCCCTCCCCCTTAGGTTTGGAACCAGCACCATCTTTAGCCTTCTCAGTAGCCAACAACCTCAGCAACATGTTGCTCCTAGGGCTCCTCTTGAAGGTCTGAAGCCCTCTCCAAATTTGAGCCCCTACAAACAGGCCCAGTCATAGTCGACGGCCCACGGAAAGTAGCCTCAAGCCCAGCTACACCTTCCAGTCAGCGGTCAACCCTAGTTCAAAACTAGGGTTTCTCGCTGATTTTTCCAAAAACTCTTCCTGCCCATAGCGTACCGCCACACCAACCTTCAACACTGTCAGATTAGTCCCAACCAACCCCAGACCCGGCCCAGCCACAATTGGTGCTATAGTGACCCGTCTCGGCCCTCTTGCCGCTACCACAGAGAGCTGAAAACCTGCGTCACCACGCCCAAATAAAGTTCGTCTCAGCCTGATGGCACCAAAGGTAAAGCCAGCACCTCCAGCTGCTCAGACCTGACCCTAAACTTGGTCAACCGACGCCTCCACTACAACACAAAGCCTGATAGCCTAGAAAGATGCAGGCGCCGACCCCAACGTTGCAGCTCCAACACGATCTGCCAAACCACATCTAAAAAACCACCCTCATCCAAGAATAGCCTCAACCGGAGCCTTCGAGAACCTTGATTGAGATCCCAACGCCGTTGCATAAGAAACCACAGTCTCTCTAAGCCCACGTCGCCTTTATCTCATCTCTGCCTGGTCTGGAAAGCACGAGACTCACCTCTACCATCACGAAATCTAAGTTTCACCTGACCGGGTCTCTCTGCAAGTTTCGGAGGCTTTCTCTGCATTTAGAAATAGTTATTTCCTTTATGTTTATCTAACTATTGATACATAATTATAAAATAATATAAGAAAAATATGACTATTTTTTTCTTCTTCTAATACATAGATGTTTGTTTTGGTCATTGGACCTACGTATAAAATCTTATTTGAAATATAAAATAATAGGGATGTGTATTAAGTAGTTAGCAGTGTAAGACCCTGGAAATTCGTTCTTAATTTCTTGAAATTTTCTGAAATTAATAAAGTGCTCGTTAGTAAGAGTTCGTGGTTCGAGGGTGGAGCGAAAGTGTTTCGGATGAATAATTACTCAAATGATTAATTTCAGTTTACCCCCCTAAGGTTTGGGAGTGTCATCATGTCACCCCTCGACTCTCAATTTTGAATTTTTACCCCCCAAACTTTCCAATTTCAGTCAGTCATGTCCAATTTCTCAGATTTCGTCCAAATTGGACGTTAATTCTGACGATCTAACCCACTTTGAAACCTTTTATGGTCATTTCAAGACAAAAAAAACTCATATGTGTCCTTAAAAGGCTTCAAAGTGGGTTAAATCGTCAGAATTAACGTCCAATTTGGACGGAATCTTAGAAATTGGACATGACTGACTGAAATTGGAAAGTTTAGGGGGTAAAAATTCAAAATTGAGAGTCGATGGGGTGTCATGACACCCCCAAACCTCAGGGGGATAAACTGAAATTAATCCTTACTCAAAACATGTTATTTTCAAGGAGTCAAGGGGTTGAGTTTTTATTCGTTGAGTTTCTCCAAAAACTTCCTTCACGAAAGTCATAAAACACATCAATACGAGTTCGTGGATATGTGGAACGCGAAAATCAGAGTTCATATGAAGAAGTTATGGCCATCAGAAAAGTTACCATTTTGGTTAAATAGAAAAATTTGGGGAAAAAAAATCAGAAAAACCCTAACTTTCCTTTTTCAGAAATTCAGATTTGATTTCTCTCCTAAGCCGCCCTCCGACCCGTTTTCTTCTTCCGGCCACCAATCTGATCGCCATTCGTCTCATTTGAACTGCCTCTTCACCTTCTTCAAGACTGTGGTAGTGGTTCAAGGCGAATCGCAGCTTGGATAACGCAACAAGAGCGGCGGTCCTTTTAGGTCCGCCGTGAGTTCTCCATCCTCCAGCCACCTCTGGCTGCACCACTGGTCGCGTTGGAAAGCTCGAGAGACGTACATTCATCCTTCTAAGTGGTTTGAACCAATTCATAGCGAGGAGGAAGAATGTATCAAAAGTCCAAATTCGGGTTTCACCGATTTATTGAGCTTTCGAGCTAAATTCCAGCCAAATGGCTTACATTCTAACTTTGTGCTAGTTGTGAAAGTTGTTGTACATGTTGAGATGAACATTTTGGCATAGATTTCATGACCCAATTTGGGGATTGCCGGTGGCGCGTCCGACCTATTTTTGGGTGTCTGTTTTCATGGTTGTCATCTACTTGTCGATACGAGCATGTTGATATGTTATGAGGTCAAGTTGTGATCATTTGAAGCATGTTACATTTTCCATAATTCGATTATCTCAGTTTTCTATCCATGAGGATCTAACCGTTGGATCGACTTGTCGTTTTGACATATCGATCTTAAAAGTGTTCCGGAGACATTGGGAGGTCTCGGAGGAAGTTTTGTCTCTATTGATGAAATCTTCAGTTTTTGGTTCAAGTGCTTGGTTCGAACCGTAACCGCTTTCGTTTTAGTTGTGTACTAAGTTAAGATCGTATTTTACTTAGGTGCTTGATGGAGAAGGTTCTGTACTTGATCTCGGCTGTGAAAGAAGACGCAGCTGGATTTAGAGGTGAGTAAATCTCACGGAATTCATTTATGAATGGAGTTACTTATTATTTGTTTAATTGTGAAATTGTTTTTTGGAAATAAATTTTTGTTTTACATTATATGAACTTAATCGTCTATGGTTTATTTTATTTTATTATTATTATGAAAGAAAATCAAAGGATTTCACTCCTACCCATATGGTGACTCGAACCCATAGGTGCTTATGGAGAAGGTTCTGTACTTGATCTCGGCTGTGAGAGAAGACGCAGCTGGATTTAGAGGTGAGTAAATCTCACGGAGTTCATTTATGAATGGAGTTACTTATTATTTGTTTAATTGTGAAATTGTTTTCTGGAAATAAATACTTGTTTTAAATTATATGAACTTAATCGTCTATGGTTTTTTTTTTAATTATTATTATGAAAGAAGATCAAATGATTTCACTCTTACCCCTATGGTGACTCGAACCCAGGACCTGGATCTTAGGTAGTGGGCGCTCTAACCACTGAGCTAACACCACTTCGTCAATCGTCTATGGTTCATAGGTAAGTTAAAATGAGGTTTTATTATAAAAATGATTTTTCTCTAGTTTTGTGATTGTGCACTATAGTTGGTATTAGTAGCATTCCTGAGTGAAAAACTACGTGTGTATATTATATATATATATATTTATTTATTTATTTACGTGAAATATATATGTATTGGTGGAATTGTTGTGATACAAGCAATATTTGTGAGTGAGTTCATATTATTATTTTGGGGTATGACTTTTCGGGAAACAATATGTTGTGGGAAATAGTATTTTCTATTGTTTTGAAAAGTGTTTGAAGATTTAGGAGTCACATGTTGTGATTTCTCGTTTTTGAGGTTTGGGTAACATTTTGGGTCCAACGCGACTAGTTTAAATGTTTTGATCTAAGGGTCAGGTTGGCCTAAGGATCCGGGGTTGCAGGTTGTAACCTTAGTGCATGAACATCGGGATACCAAGCCTTTGGCCAGGTGATTGGTTACAATTCCGTTAGAGCTCTAGTCTGTCTACCGTTGTACTATCATAAGGCATAACTTTGTGTCATAGCACTTGTGGGTATATGTTTTCAAAAGAGAGTTTCGGGTGTGTACTTTCTTTTATCATCCAGGTTGGAGCGGTGTTTCATATCGAATTTTTAGGTTAACGATTTATATGATTTTGTCACTGAGTTGGCTTTTATTGACCAGGTTGGACCGGAGTTCATATTGATTTGTTAAGTTAACATTTTATATGATTTATTCACAGTGTGACTTGTGTTGTTTCTTTATTCTTTTGGGAAAAGAATATTGGGGTTTTTAAGGAATCATGTTGTGTGTTTTTTTTCCTTTAGTTGAAAGGTTTTTCTCATTATTAATGTGAGTTGTGTGGTTTTGTATTTGAGTTTACTCATACAAGCTTTCAAAAGCTTACTGGGTTTGTTGTGTGGCAATCTGGTGCACTATTCAATGGTGTAGGGGTTAGTCCTGCAGGTCAGGGTAATCGCAAGTGAAGTCGAGTTTCTATAGCAGCTGTACGGGTAGGAAGCTATTTTTGTGGCTTTACTGTTGTTAAGACTTCCACTGTGTAGTGAGCTCTGAGGAATATTTACTTATTATTTTGTTATGCAACTTTATTCATAAACTTGTGTAATGTAATATATGACTCTAGTAATTGAGTTTGTATTGACATGTGTGGACTCAGTTTTAGTTTGTTGCTTAGTTTAAATGAAAAAAAAAATTCTAAGCATTTGGGCAAATTGTTGAGTTATCGCGTTTCATATTTGAATTTCTTTTATTCGTAACAAGATGTGTGTATTTAAAAATTTTCATTGTTGTATGCTTGCATCAAGAAAGATTAAAAATATAAACTGCAAGTTTGCTTTGAATTGAGTTTCTTTCCTAACTATATGAGATTATTTGGCCATATTTAGCTTCTATTTGTCATTGCTTCTAATTTTTTAAAAATTTGAAAAGTGTTTATTATTATTATTATTTTTATAAAGAAGCACTTGAAAAATACTTCTCGAAACCACTCTCAAGTCTTTCTAAAACTCAATCACTTTATTATTATTTTTTTTTTTCGATTTTAAGATTTATAACTAATTTTCTTCATTAATCAAAAGCACTTCTAGCCCTCCAAGAAGCAGACCCTCACAGACTCACTCCCTGCACACATTTGTTTGATATAGGTTAATGACTTGAGATCTGTGATCTCTGTACATTCTTGGGATGCATCAGATTGATAATGATACATACATTGATGGTGAAGAGTTTCAATGTTGCAGTGGTGGAATATCGTCTGCATGTTGATCCAAATGGCTGTCATCACTTTCTGTCCGTGAAGAGGATAGTCTTCTTGTCTACGAGCTCTACTAAAATTTTTCGGGATACGTACCTGTGTACTATGAGTTTGGTTTTGGGATGTCTAGTATTCGTATAGTTATTAACGATTATTGTACTTTCTTTGTTCAGAGTGGGTCTTTAGCAGAGCAAGATTTTAATGAGGACACTTTAGTTGCAATTTCAGCTTTATGGTCTTAATTTTTAGATGAAAGAAGGGGGAGTATAATTTTTCCGATGAAAGAAAGTAAAAACCACTTTTTCACTTCTTCCAATCGGATATATATGTTTTTTTTTTTTTTTAGAAGAAACAAACAACCTTCATTAATCAAGTCTCATTTCACAAGAAGTTAAGGAAAACAAGTTAGAAGAGCCGTGATCTCTCTCTCTGACTTAGGGTTAGGGTTAGGAATTTTCTGTGCAATTTTCAATGATAAGTTCTATTGATGCCATAACTGCTCATCTTGCTTCCTCCCTTGCTATCGTTGAGGGGAAAAAGCAGGTCGATTTGCAACATACACAGGGGAAAGGTCTGCACCAGGCAGACGTTTTCTTGGTCGCTCTTGGGAGTACAAAGTCATATCCTTCCTTGGGATGTTTCGCAATGCTTGGAGAGTGAATGGATCGTTGCAGGTGGAGGAGGCTGAAAGGGCAGTGAATCATTTTCACGCTGTCTGATGCTGCTAATCGTGATCGAATAGATTAACAAACCTGGCAAACGGGCTGGAAAGCTATGGATTAGGGTTGAGATCCCGTTCAATCATCCTGTCATTCAAATGTTGGTATTGGGTAGAAGACGAAGTTGAATTTCTCTGCAACTTTAGGTACGATAAGTTGTTTGGTCGATGTGCTACTTGTGGATTTGTCACTAATGTAGGACTTCCCTACTTGGTTCTGGCATTGGATGAAGATGATACTAAGGAAGAGCGCACTATTCTGGGCGCTCAGACGGTGGAGGTACCACCTATGACGATGTTGTAGTTGGTCAGTGTATCAGCGACTGTACCTGGTATGATAACGAGTAGCCGAATCAGTGTAGGTACTAGGCCAATTTAGGGTTTCGGCTACAGGTCATAACCTAACAGGTAAGCGGCGGGGTAGGGAGGAAGAGGGTGTCTCTATTTCTCCTAAGAAAATGAACTAAGCCTTGCAGTGGGGAAGAAATTTGAATTTGGAACAGGAGAACTTGGGGTTGGTGCCAGTGGTGCAAAATGAGGATAATAGTGGTTAGTTGAAAAGGACGCGAGGCAGGCTTGCTGGTAGCAAGAACAAGTTGCCATATGGTGAAAAAAAGAAGGCAGCAAAGGCTGATAATGGTAGTGAGAAGACAAGGGTAGCCAAGAAACAATTATGGCCAAAGCTCGACAAGGTTGATATTGCTTCAAGCTCCAACTCGAAAGGGAAGGAGCTAGTTATTTTCTAGTTTTCTATCAAAATTTCATTAAGCATGTGTGAGTCTGGTTTAACTTTTATATGTCTTCTATGACGTTTCTAGTTTTTGTTTGTACCACAATTGCGTGTCTGGAAAATGAGGGCTAGTTGAATGATTTCTTTTTTGTAGAAGGTGAGGTTTGATTACTCTTGTATAGACTTACTCAATAGTGAGCGTCCCAAAGATTGTAATAATTTGCTTTAGCTTAGTTATGGTAGTCTGTTTCTTTGACTTTATTATGTAAGTTTTGTAAACTATAGCATTTTAACCGTTAATCTAATGAATTTCAACTTCTATTTATAAAAAGAAATAACAAAAAAGAAAACCTTTATTAATCAATCAATTGGGGGATATATATATATATATATATATATATATATATATATATATAAGGGTTATTATCACAAATGGTATCTCAATTTATCCTCTATTTTATCGATGGTATCTGAATTTCAATTTTGATCACAACAAGTACCCGAACTTTTCGATTTAATTTTAAATAGTACCTACAGCCACTTTCGGTCACTATTCCAGTCAAAAAAAGTCAAATCCAACAAAAAAAAAAGTTCAAGGAAAGCCTATTACCAAAAAAATCATCGCTATGATCACAACCCTTGAAATCACCAAAGATCATCATTATGATCGCCTCACATGCCCTTTTTAGTTAGAATAGTGACCGAATGTGGCTATAAGTACCATTTAAAATGAAATTGAAAAGTTCGGGTACTAGTTGTGATCAAAATTGAAGTTCATGTACCATCGATAAAATTGAGGTATAGTTCAGGTACTATTTGTGATTTTTACCCTATATATATATATATACACGTATTTCATTTTACTTGTCCCACTTAATTCGTTTAGGTAGTGCATCAAAGTTTATAGGGTTAAGTTAACGTGAAACAGATATATACATGGCTCTCCGCCTCTCTCTATCTATCAATGGTGCACAGCGCCAACACCAAGCAGATCAGCCCTCTCTGCCCCTCGCTGCCTTGTTGCTGCAATCCAACGGCGACTTCGTTCGACGAATTTTCATTCGAGTATCCTCTCCATTGAGAATTATCAAAATGAGTTCAGAACAAAATAAAAGGTTCCGTTGCTCTCTCGAGCAAGATGGCAGAAGATAGGATTCGTTCCAGGCCAGGCATGAAGTGACTGAAGGAGGAAATACAGGCGATCCGATCGGGGTACAACCATGGCCTTTATACTCGGAGAAGAGTGGCGGTGGACCTTGCAGAGAGGATGGCGCTGGCCAAAACACCTCGTGGTGTGAACATGGAGGCCAATCGCCCAATTGGAGTGACGATCCGATCGGAGCCCCGATCTAGGGATGTGTTGGAGAGCATCATCGACCACCGATCATTTGGTCGAATGAAGGTGAGGAGGTTGGTGATGGTCTGGAAAGTGGATCCTGCCGGAGAGGTGCTCTGATCTGCGAGCTCGTCAGAGTGGTCTGCTAGTAGCGTGCCGGCGATGGTGGTCATGACCGGGACAAACGCCGGTGATGGAAAGGCCGTGGTGCCTAGTTCTTGTTGGGTGCCAAAATCACGTTTGGGGCCCATATCAGATTGGGAGCTAAAAGTGAGTTTGAGGCCAAGGCTAAGGGCCTGGAGGTGGGCTGAACGATGGGCTGAAAGCTGGACCTGGGCTCTTTCATGGGTCAATCTGATGAATTCCTATTCTCTAGGTTTTTGAATATGGGATCCAAGTGGTATTGATCCAACAAAATATGTTTACCCTAATATTGTTGATATTAGCGAATCTTCTGGAGTAGTACTAAAGGAGAATTCAAGCTATTTAGTATTGGCGGTGCACTGATTGTTCAATGAGTGGAACTATCTCTATGTACCATCGTGTCTTGTCTTATCCTTAGATGATAGCGGAAGGGTATGTAATGGCCGCTTTGGCTTGAGGCTAGCACAAATTTCAAATCATTTGTTAATACTCCTAGAACTTTTCTGAATGTATTACAATACGATTGTAATCGACTCTTTGAGTCTTTCTATTATATGAAGATAATTCCCTTATTAGAAAAAAAAAAAAAGTTTATAGGGTTAAGAATGAGCTTTTATTCCACACATTCACGCTTGAGTTTGTGGCTTGTGGATAAGCTGCATTGAGTATATACTATCCTTATATAATATGATGTATTCATGTTTGAGTTGAGAATACGAATGAGTGCACTAACTATTTAATGTGTTCATAGGATTTTTGAATAAACTATGTCAATTATAAATGAAGAAATAAAATTTTATGTTAGAAACAAAGATCAATTCGTTATCGTCTGCCCTAGGTATGAATTGCTAGATCATGCTGCAATCATTGATGATATAAAGTTGATCATGTTGTCCATTCAAGATTTACAGATTTTTTTTACTCCTAGAACTACTAATGTGGTAGCTCATAGGCTATCTAGGCTAGCTTTTAATGAAGATCATGACTCAGTTTGGATTGATCATGCTCTGGAATGCGTTCTGGACGTTCTACATTCCAATTGTAATCAACATGTTTAAGATTTTTCTTCAAAAAAATTTAACGTCGGAGCAATTTGCAAATAATTAAAACCAAACCGTTATGAAAGGTTAATCAGTTTTAGCTTCGGTTAATACTGAAAAACCTAAACCAATGAATCCGAGTCTACCCCTATTTTCCGATATTGTAAAATAAATAAAAAATTACAATATTATGGATATATAGTTATACTACATACGTATACAGAACCCCGGGGGGGGGGGGGGGCGAAGGGTTGGTTGGTTTACCTCACCCCCCAACACACAGTCAAGATACGGCAAGCGCAAAATTAAATCTTTCATTCATGAATCATGATGTATGTCTGGTGACCCAAATTGGGGGTTTAAGAGAAAAGTCGAGGGAAGTTGATTTGAGGAGCATTAGAAGACAGACCCACCTTGTTGATCCATCTTTGATTAGACTTAAGAGAGAGAGAGAGAGAAAGAAAGACAGAAGAGACGGGGGTAGCTGGGAGTTGCTTCTAACAAAGGAAGATGGTGTGGCAGGGGCAGATACCACGTGCAAGTCCTTATTAAAGCCGTTAAAACTAGCAAAAACACAAACCTCCCCTCCCAAACCCACACCTACCTCTCTACAATTCATTTAAAAACTAAATTGGGTTCAGAATTGTTTCTGTATCACTCTCTCTGTATGGTCATCATTCCTCACGTTCACACATTCTGGGTTCTCTCTGAAATTCTGAATAGCTCTGCCTCTTGATTCAAGGTAATGCTTACTACCCAGATACCAATTTGAAGCAGTTCGATCAAGGTTGAAGCTCCTGCTTCATTTTTCTTCACCAAGGTCTGCCACCCATTTCCTCTAACCCTTTAAAGTTTGACATAAGTAGTTGGGAAGTAGTTTAGTTATAGTTGGGATCGGAGTTGGTATTGAGAACTCCGAAAGATTGTGTCTTTGTGTGTTTGGTGTGGATTTGGGAACCAGTCTGCACTTTTATGGAGTTTATGGTTGAACAACGTTGTACTTGTTCCTTTCCTTTTTGGTAGTTCCCTATTCGATTGAAGTTGATGTTTATGCTACACTGCACCCAAAGACTATACCTTTAGGATGTGTTTGAATTGTCTAAGGTTTAGTTAGTGTAGCATTACAGCTCAAATTAGAGTTCATAATGGTATAGAATTAGATGCAAGTATCGAAACGCCACCCAAGTTTAACCAGGTCGATGTTTAAATTTGCTACTATCTTGCAATTAGGATCATGAAGTTGATTGCTTTATGTTTGATGGGAAAAAAAAAAACGGGGTGGGGGGAAGTTAGGAAAGGTCCAATTCAGAATTGCAGAAACTTTAATCAATCAATATTTTTTTGGACAGCTTATTTGGTTTCTATAGTGAAGGAGATTCATCAAATTTGTTCCTTGAAGTTAAATTGGCCCGGTTGATGAATTGATTTATTGCTCTGCAGCATGTCGGAAGCTCAAAGGAGATTGGTGACAACTATTAGTCTTCCTCGTAATAATGGTTACGTAAATGGGGGACTATCAATCAGGTCCCCTGCTGCAGCACCTGCAGTTGAGGAGTTTTGCTATGCCCTTGGTGGGAAGAAGCCAATCCATAGCATTTTAATAGCAAATAATGGAATGGCAGCAGTCAAGTTTATACGTAGTGTGAGGACATGGGCTTATGAAACATTTGGTACAGAAAAGGCTGTTTTGTTGGTGGCCATGGCCACACCAGAAGACATGAGAATCAATGCAGAACACATTAGAATTGCTGATCAGTTTGTGGAAGTTCCTGGTGGAACTAACAATAATAACTATGCCAATGTGCAACTCATTGTAGAGGTGTGTATGCTAAGCTCTTAACTCTTATATACTTTCATGTGTTTCCATATTTTTTCTTTTATTACTATAAAGTGTGACCAGAAAGCAAAAATCTCAATAAATCCAGGACCCTTCTAGCTGAAAGAAGTTTGAGTGGTTTGATTTTACATTTGTTTTTTTGTCGATGGATTTTAATAGTAAAGAGGATAATATAAAAAAGTGGGTTAATAATTTAGGTAATAAAACTATTAATTGATGAGGCTATTGATGGGCTTTTTTTTCCGGAATTCCTAGTAGATAGAGATGGGAGTCGTGTTTCTATACTTGTGAGCTATATCTCTTGTTGTATCTGTCACTGTGAAAAATGTGGAGTTCACTTGAGCAAAGTTTTTGACCTCTAAAGCAGATACTTCCTCCCTAACAATTCCCGAACAGATTTTCTGGGTCTTTGAGCTAATTCAGTAAACTTCATTATTTTGCCATGCTTAATTCAGTAAACCATGCTTCCTCCCTAACAATTCCCGAACAGATTTTCATTGGCTACCAAATGAGAAGCAAATTGAGCTAATTCAGTAAACCATGCTTCATTATTTTGCCATTGTCATCTAACACTATATTTCTCCCAATGTATTGGTGTATTGTCAACTGAATATCTCAAACTGAGAGCATTTCTAGTTACCAAAGTAGCCTCATTGCATACCACTTCATTGGATAATAAAATTGGATAACAAATTGAACATGACATAAGATGCTGTATTACTTTACTTGTAGTTCTGAAACATTTCGTGAGTTTATGTAGAACTTGTTACTGATTCACGTGAACTCGTTGTTCTTTACTACCCAGATGGCAGAGATAACACATGTTGATGCAGTTTGGCCTGGTTGGGGCCATGCATCTGAGATCCCTGAGCTTCCAGATGCATTGACTGCAAAGGGCATCATATTTCTCGGGCCACCAGCTGTATCTATGGCAGCATTAGGAGATAAAATTGGTTCCTCATTAATTGCTCAAGCTGCTGAAGTACCCACCCTTCCATGGAGTGGATCGCATGTATAATTTTTCACTGAAATTTGTGCCCTGTTTTTCCTATGGTTTCTGTTGCAGTATTGTTGCAGATATAATATTGTTAATATCTGATTTTCCAGGTGAAAATTGCTTCAGACAGCTGCCTGGTTACGATCGCAGATGAAATATATCGGGAAGCATGTGTTTACACAACAGAGGAAGCGATTGCAAGTTGTCAGGTTGTTGGTTACCCAGCCATGATTAAGGCATCATGGGGTGGTGGTGGTAAAGGCATAAGAAAGGTTTGCTTCATGCATGACATTGTTGCCCTTTTCGTTTTTTGGTTTCTTCTGAACTCATAGTATTTACTTGACAAAGTTGTAATCTAGGTTTTAATCTTATATAGGCACAGTTTTCTCAAAAGCCAAAAAACGAAGGGAAAAAAAAAAACCAATACTGTATGCAATAACCTGTTTGCTAAGCCTGGAATGAGTTTCATTAGCTTATCTAACTTGTTAATGAGTTTGATTAAATCTTTATCATGCATTTTTGAGAAATTTGCTGAATTGAATTTTTTTTACCTTTCTAGGTCCATAATGATGATGAAGTTAGGGCATTGTTCAAGCAAGTCCAGGGTGAAGTTCCTGGATCTCCCATATTCATAATGAAAGTCGCATCCCAGGTTGGATCATCTTTTGCATTTTAATATAGATGAGCTTAATTGTTGGACTCAGCTCATATATTGCCAATTTAACTAATGATTTATTTTGTCTATCAGAGCCGACATTTAGAAGTCCAGTTACTATGTGATCAGCATGGAAATGTTGCAGCTTTGCACAGCCGTGATTGCAGTGTTCAAAGGAGGCACCAGAAGGTAATCTTGCTATGACTTGGTAAACTTGATGTGATGTGTTTCACTAGTCACTTATTTAGTCTATTAAGGACTTCAGATACTCTTCTTTTTTCAACTAAAGTTTTATTTTTCTTGTTTATTAGTGCACTGTATTGGCTATTGGAATTGTTTTCTGATGAAGAATAATTTTTCTTGTATTATGTTCTATAGATTATTGAGGAGGGTCCAATAACTGTAGCTCCACCAGAGACAATTAAAAAGTTGGAGCAGGCGGCTCGAAGGTTGGCTAAAAGTGTTAACTATGTTGGAGCAGCTACTGTTGAGTATCTGTACAGTATGGACACTGGCGAGTACTATTTCTTAGAGTTGAACCCTCGGTTGCAGGTATGTTATTTCGATTCAAGCCTTAACTTTGGCTGCAGTCTCATTTAGCTTATGGTTCTTGTTAAACGCCGTTTTTCAATTTGTTTTGGTCATTGAATAATACATTGACAAATATATTGTGTGTGCTTAAAGTAAGATAGAAAGAAACTATGCTTTTTATATGCTACCCAAGCCATCAGTCTTAATGCAACCTCTTAGAGAAAATTGAAATCATATGATCAGTAGAATCACAAGAATTTCATATAGCTTCTACTACTGCCTATGCATGGGCAAACTGAGCTTCTATTCTTGCATCTTTTTCTTAAGTCATTTAGTTTCGAGAGTGCTAAATGTGTAGATTTAATTCAATGTAGGTGGAGCACCCAGTCACTGAGTGGATAGCAGAAATAAATCTGCCAGCAGCCCAAGTTGCAGTTGGGATGGGCATTCCCCTCTGGCAAATTCCTGGTATCATCTTAATTTCTAGATTTCATTTTTTTCAAATATATATTTATATATTTGAGTCAAACTTTTAATTTGGTCAAGTTTTCTTTTTCATTTATTCATTTGATTAGAGATAAGGCGGTTCTATGGAATGGAACATGGTAGCGGATATGATGCTTGGAGAAAGACGTCAGTTGTTGCCACCCCATTTGACTTTGACAAGGCAGAATCTACAAGGCCAAAAGGTCATTGTGTTGCTGTGCGTGTAACAAGTGAGGATCCAGATGATGGCTTTAAACCTACTAGTGGGAAAGTTCAGGTTTGTTATCATGACTCGTCAGTTGCACCTCTTCTTTCTTTTCCATATTGCTTTGAGGGACCTACACTGAGTTACTCTACTATATGCAGGAGCTGAGTTTTAAAAGCAAGCCAAATGTTTGGGCGTACTTTTCTGTTAAGGTAAAATCTTGCAAGTTGATAACAATGCATTTCCTCAGAAAAAGATATAGAAAGAAGGTAAATATAATCCTCAGACTAATTCTGATAGATGTTTTGACTTGCAGTCTGGAGGGGGGATTCATGAGTACTCAGATTCTCAGTTTGGTATGTATACTGTTATGTTTTTAATTTCTATTTTATTGGGTAATAGCTAAAAGACAATTTAAATAATGTAGGACCATACAGTCTGAAAAGCTCAATGCATAGTCTTCAATCTACTTGGCCAATGTTTTGCTTTCTAAGATCATTCTGGTGGTGGATATTTTCTTGGTTAAGATTTGTTATGCCTTAATGTGATTCTCTTTCGCTCTTTGCTCAAGTTATACATGGATATGAATTGTAACACATAACACTTCTTTCAGAAAGATTATGAACAGAAATGTTTTCACTGTGGTTTATAAAAATCAGTTGTCAGTCTCTGATGCTAACATATTTCAAATTATACTTTTGTTCTCCAGGACATGTTTTTGCATTTGGAGAGTCTCGAGCTCTAGCTATTGCAAATATGGTTCTTGGGCTGAAGGAAATTCAAATTCGAGGAGAAATTCGTACAAATGTGGATTATTCAATAGATCTTTTACATGTAAACTTCGCAATATCTCTGAAAAAAATCAGTACTACTTTTAATGAAATAGATAATGTAAAAGACATAATGTTTTCATGAAATGCCAAGTAACGTTTTTACACATGTTATGTAGGCTTCAGATTACAGAGAAAATAAAATCCACACAGGTTGGTTGGATAGTAGAATTGCTATGCGGGTTAGAACAGAAAGGCCTCCTTGGTATTTGTCTGTAATTGGAGGGACTCTTTTTGTAAGTGCCACTATTTTCATTAGTTGTTTAATTTTTATTATTCCATTTGCAAAGTGCGTCCCTTATGATTGTATGATCCCTACTATGCCGTGTTCAGAAAGCATCTGCTAGTAGTGCGGCGATGGTTTCAGATTATATTGGCTATCTTGAGAAAGGGCAAATCCCACCTAAGGTATGGTTGTGTAAAAATTCCTATCTACATGGATGATTTAGGTGTCTTTTTCTAATTAATTTTTGTCAATTATGATCCTGATTGCAGCATATATCATTTGTCCATTCACAAGTGTCTTTGAACATTGAGGGGAGCAAATACACGGTATTTTTTCCTATAATGTTGGTTCATTCCAAGGATTTCTAATTTATTTTTTAGGACCTTTAGGAGATTTGTTGTTGGTAGAATCAATAGTTATATATAATCAACAATCAACTATTCTAGATTGACTTGGTGAGAGGGGGTCCTGGGAATTATAGATTGCGGATGAATGAGTCAGAGGTTGAAGCAGAGATACATACTTTACGTGATGGAGGATTACTGATGCAGGCAAGTATAAGTATCCTCTTTATAATTTCATATTGTAGCTTCAAAGGTGATTATACTGTTGCTCACATGGTGTATTACTTATTTTATTGTGGGACTATTTTTCTATACAAGTAATTGTCATTATGATTAAAGAAGTACGTCAAATGTTGGAATTTAGAAAGAAGTGACTTTTGGCACCTCTAGAAATGTCCTCAATCATGTTAGTCCTGTCAATGTCTTCATGCTAATATATTGTTACGATTTGCTGCATCCACAGTATCTTTTGCACCAATACTTGGTACATACTGTATAATTGCACCTGTCAGTTGCTGCTGTTACTTATTACTTAAATGTTGTTTCAGTTGGATGGAAACAGTCACATTATATATGCAGAGGAAGAAGCAGCTGGAACTCGTCTTCTTATTGATGGAAGGACTTGCTTGCTTCAGGTTCCTCCATTTCTCTTCTTTCCTCGTATCACTTGCTTGCTCACACATTACTTATGCTGAATAGTTGACCTTTGTTGAATCTAGAACGATCATGATCCATCCAAGTTAATAGCAGAGACACCATGCAAGCTGTTGAGGTTCTTGGTTGCTGATGATAGTCATCTCGATGCTGATACACCATATGCAGAGGTTGAGGTTATGAAGATGTGTATGCCTCTACTTTCACCTGCTTCTGGAGTTATCCACTTTCAATTGTCTGAAGGCCAAGCAATGCAGGTAAATCACTTTCCTTTTTTCAATATATAGAAAAAGGAAAGAAAAAAAAGACACTCATCTCTTAGTGGAAGTAAAAAAGTTATGTTTGTTACGTAGGCTGGTGAACTTATTGCAAGGCTTGATTTAGATGATCCTTCAGCTGTGAGAAAGACAGAACCTTTCCATGGAAACTTCCCCGTCCTGGGGCCTCCAACCGCAATTTCTGGTAAAGTTCATCAAAGATGTGCTGCAAGCTTAAACGCAGCCCGAATGATTCTTGCTGGTTATGAGCATAACATTGATGAAGTGAGTTCTCTTTCAATGTAAAACATAATATTTAGTGATCTGTTTTAGTCACTGCTTTTTCCAGTCTATAATATCATTTGGACAAGGCTTGATTTAGATGATCCTTCAGCTGTGAGAAAGACAGAACCTTTCCATGGAAACTTCCCCGTCCTGGGGCCTCCAACTGCAATTTCTGGTAAAGTTCATCAAAGATGTGCTGCAAGCTTAAATGCAGCCCGAATGATTCTTGCTGGTTATGAGCATAACATTGATGAAGTGAGTTCTCTTTCATGTAAAACATAATATTTAGTGATCTGTTTTAGTCTCTGCTTTTTCCAGTTTATAATATCATTTGGTAAATCTTACATTATTCTTAAACCTGCCTTATTGATGAGTTTGTCATCTATCTCAGGTAGTGCAAAACTTGCTCAATTGCCTAGATAGTCCTGAACTCCCTTTCCTTCAATGGCAAGAATGCTTGGCTGTTTTGGCAACCCGCCTACCCAAGAATCTCAAAAATGAAGTAAGAAGAGATAGGGTGGTTTTCCCTCTGATTTATTCTCCCAAAAGAGTCTTTACTCATATCTCTTCTTTTAATTTATTTTACAGCTGGAATCAAAATTTAAGGATTTTGAGTTGATTTCTAGCTCTCAGAATGTTGATTTCCCTGCCAAATTGTTGCGTGGTGTTCTTGAGGTGAGTTCTGTATTCAAACTCCTTAGTTTAGATTTTTTTTTTTTTTTTTTTCAACTTCATAAGAATGTTGATCTTATGTCTTTGCAGGCCCATCTATCCTCCTGTCCTGATAAAGAAAAAGGAGCCCAAGAAAGGCTTGTTGAACCTTTGATGAGCCTTGTGACGTCTTATGAAGGTGGAAGAGAAAGTCATGCCCGAGTTATTGTTCAATCCCTCTTTGAAGAGTATCTGTCAGTTGAAGAATTATTCAGTGACAACATTCAGGTTAGCCATTCAGGTTATTCAGTTTTATTTTATTTTATTTATTATTTTTATTATAAGATGGTGTATCACTTCCAATCCTTTGTTTGGCACTTTGGCCATGTAATCAATTATAGTGAACCTAATTATTTTTTGTCAGTTTTTTTTTCTTTCTTTTGATTTTGCTACTCTGTTTTATATATACTTGATCAAATTATAGTAAACAAATTTATTGAGTACTGATCATTGGACTTTGAGCTTGGTATTTAGCTTTGTAGTTTTACTGCATCCTGGTAAATTAGAGACTTGAGGCTGCCCATATAGATTTGAATGTTGTAAATTTGTAAAATTTCATTCTGATGCTTGATTCCTAATATTCTAATATTTCTTTGCTCCAGGCTGATGTGATTGAGCGCCTTCGACTTCAATATAAGAAGGATCTGTTGAAGGTTGTGGAAATTGTGCTCTCTCATCAGGTACTTAATGTAAAACATGCTCGGTTTGCTTGCCTTTCCCACGTCATTCAATTATTTTGTAACAGTACTGTGTGTCATGTGCTTTCAGGGTGTAAAGAATAAAAATAAGTTGATTCTACGACTCATGGAACAACTTCTGATGCTTGATTCCTAATATTCTAATATTTCTTTGCTCCAGGCTGATGTGATTGAGCGCCTTCGACTTCAATATAAGAAGGATCTGTTGAAGGTTGTGGAAATTGTGCTCTCTCATCAGGTACTTAATGTAAAACATGCTCGGTTTGCTTGCCTTTCCCACGTCATTCAATTATTTTGTAACAGTACTGTGTGTCATGTGCTTTCAGGGTGTAAAGAATAAAAATAAGTTGATTCCACGACTCATGGAACAACTGGTGTACCCCAACCCTGCTGCATACAGGGAGAAGCTAATTCGGTTTTCTCAACTTAACCATACAAACTATTCTCAGGTTGGCTATTACACCGATTTAACCAAATTGCTTAAACTAGTAGATTTTAATATGCTGATCTTTCTTTCTTGTTTTTTAAGTTTTCAAATAACATCCTCATATCGTTAGTAAGCAATGGTTATTACTTTTCTTCAGACTAATATCCTTAATTTTTTGAAGAGTCCTAATTCCACTTTAAAATCTACAGTTGGCACTAAAAGCAAGTCAGCTTATGGAGCAAACCAAGTTGAGTGAACTTCGTTCTAGCATTGCTAGAAGTCTTTCTGAGTTGGAGATGTTTACTGAGGATGGTGAAACCATGGATACTCCAAAGAGGAAAAGTGCCATAAATGAACGAATGGAGGATCTTGTGAGTGCACCTTTGGCAGTTGAAGATGCCCTTGTAGGTCTCTTTGATCATGGTGATCACACCCTTCAGAGGCGGGTTGTTGAGAGTTATGTACGCCGGTTATACCAGGTACTGTGGTTCAACACTTCTGAGTTTCTGCTTACTTTATTTTCAATAGCCAATTTCGTTGTTTAACTTTGTTTAACTTTTTATTCTTCATCAGCCCTACCTTGTAAAGGGGAGTGTCAGGATGCAGTGGCACAGATCTGGTCTAATAGCTTCATGGGAGTTCTCGGAAGAACCTGTTGAGAGGAAACATGAGATTGAAGGTCAATCAGTTGATAAAACATTCCTCCAGAAACACGAGGAGAGGAAATGGGGAGTCATGGTTATAATAAAATCTCTTCAGTTTCTTCCAGCAGTTATTAGTGGTGCACTGAAGGAAATGTCTCATAACCTTCATGAAGCAACTCCAAATGGATCTACTGAACCAAGTGGCTTTGGTAATATGATGCATATTGCTTTGGTTGGCATCAACAATCAGATGAGTCTACTTCAGGATAGGTACTATACCTGTCCATTTTATTAGCCTTGATGTTTGCAACTAAAAGTTAATCATGCAATGAATCTTGGGAGTGTGTTTATGTGTAATATTATATACTTTATCTGTGATCCTTAGGTTCTATCTTGATTGATTCATAACATAGTATGTCCAATTTTGACTTGGATTGGTATAGGTGGACAGACATTATTAATTTCTTTTTTTATCTGCAAAGACATGCCAAACAGAACCTTTAGTTAAAAACCTTCTTGACCAGCATTGTCTTTTGATGCTTGCCAGTGGTGATGAGGATCAGGCTCAAGAAAGAATTAAGAAGTTAGCCAAAATACTTAAAGAGCAAGGAGTAGCCTCCAGTCTACACAGTGCAGGTGTCACAGTAATTAGTTGTATCATCCAAAGGGATGAAGGGCGGGCCCCTATGAGGCACTCCTTCCACTGGTCATCAGAGAAGCTCTATTATGAAGAAGAACCCCTATTGCGTCACCTAGAGCCTCCTCTATCTATTTACCTTGAATTGGTTAGTAATTTCCTGGCGTTATCCCCAGATTTTATATTAATAGTGACAAAATGTTTCCACTTAACCCTTGATATGAAGTAACTCAATATCTCTTCTGATCCAGGACAAGCTTAAAGGCTATGAGAATATACAGTATACCCCATCTCGTGACCGTCAATGGCACTTGTACACCGTTGTAGACAAGCCACTACCAATCCAAAGGATGTTCCTCAGAACACTTGTCAGGCAGCCCACAACAAATGAAGGGTTCTCTGGATTTCAACAGCTAGACATTGCAACAGCTAGTAACCAATTTTCTTTATCATTTACTTCGAGGAGCATCTTGAGGTCCTTATCAACAGCAATGGAAGAGTTGGAACTGAATGCGCACAATGCCACTGTCAAATCTGATCACACCCATATGTATCTTTATATCTTACGTGAGCAACAAATTAATGATCTGCTGCCTTACCACAAGTAATTATTTCTTTTTCCTATCCAATTTATTTTCATCCGAGATAAAACAGCAAACTTTCTAGAATTTCTTATTGGGGTTATTTTGCAGGAGAGTTGATTTAGATGCTCAACAAGAAGAAACTGTTGTGGAGGCCATCTTGGACGAACTTGCACGTGAAATCCACACATCAGTTGGTGTAAGGATGCATAGGTTGGGTGTTTGTGAGTGGGAAGTGAAGTTGTGGATGGCATCCTCTGGAGAGGCAAACATTGCTTGGAGGGTTGTCGTGACAAATGTGACTGGTCATACCTGCACTGTACATGTATGTTTATATATATCGCATACATTTTGTTAAAGAATATGCTTAAATTTTAAAGTTAAAAATTCTTTGGTTGGTTTGCAGAGAGATGGCCCTTATTAGTATCAATGATTCAGATCATAGGTTAAACATAGGTTTTGCTAAAAGATGAATCTTATCAATGTGTTGTCTGATAATAATTTTCTAATAACAGACCGCTCTTTTGCTATATATTCACAGCACATTTATATATTTTTTTTCTTAAAAAAAAAATATATATATATATATATATATATACACACACACATGAAATAGTCTGCTGATATATGATTCTTTCATCATTAAATAAAGATCATATTTTAAGTAAAAATGTTTGCAATGTCAGTATTAAAGTGAACCTAAAATTATGGGAACTAATGGGGTTGTACATCTAACGGTAGCTGATGATCTTGAAGGAATATCTGCTATTCTAAAGTGGCTTAGCTATGTTCCTCCCCATGTTGGTGGCCCACTCCCCATTTCAATTCCCTTGGATCCTCCAGAAAGGCGTGTGGAGTACCGCCCGGAGAATTCATGTGATCCTCGTGCTGCGATTTCTGGTGCTCTGAATGGTAATGGGAACTGGATGGGGGGTATATTCGACAAAGACAGCTTTGTTGAGACGCTAGAAGGCTGGGCAAGGACCGTTGTTACTGGAAGGGCGAAGCTTGGAGGAATCCCTGTGGGAATTGTTGCTGTTGAGACACAGACGGTGACGCAAATTATTCCTGCTGATCCAGGCCAGCTTGATTCTCATGAGAGGGTTGTTCCTCAGGCTGGACAAGTATGGTTTCCTGATTCTGCAACTAAGACTGCCCAAGCATTATTAGATTTCAACAGAGAAGGACTCCCACTTTTCATTCTTGCCAACTGGAGAGGCTTTTCTGGTGGGCAGAGAGACCTTTTCGAAGGGATCCTTCAGGCTGGATCAACCATTGTGGAGAACCTAAGGACTTACAAACAGCCCGTTTTTGTATTCATCCCAATGATGGGTGAGCTCCGCGGTGGAGCATGGGTGGTCGTTGATAGCCGGATAAATCCGGACCATATTGAAATGTATGCTGATCGAACGGCTAGAGGAAATGTGCTTGAGCCAGAGGGGATGATCGAGATCAAGTTTAGGAACAAGGAATTGCTGGAGTGCATGGGCAGGCTTGACCAACAGCTGATCCAACTAAAGACTAAGCTTCAGGAAGCCAGGAGCTGTGGGGCGAATGAGAAGGTTGAATCCCTACAGTTTCAGATACGATCCCGAGAAAAACAGCTTTTGCCCGTCTACACTCAGATAGCTACCAAATTTGCAGAACTTCATGATACGTCTCTGAGGATGGCTGCAAAAGGGGTAATCAGAGGAGTTTTGGAGTGGGCCAGCTCTCGATCTTTCTTCTACAAGAGATTGCGTCGGAGAATTGCCGATGACTCGCTCATCAAGATAGTGAGAGATGCTGCTGGTGAACAGCTGTCACATAGATCTGCAATCGATTTGATCAAGAGCTGGTTTTTGAGTTCTGATATTTCAAGAGGCAGGGAAAATGCTTGGGAGGATGATGAAACCTTCTTTAGATGGAAGGACGATCAAACTAATTATGAGGGTAAGCTAAAAGAATTGCGGGTCCAGAAGGTATTGCTTCAATTGGCAACCATTGGCAACTCAGCATCTGATTTGCAAGCCCTACCTCAAGGTCTTGCTGCCCTTCTAAGCAAGGTAAATCATCATGTTTATTTTTTTTTTAACAAATATCATCACATGTATCTGTAGCCACCTGGAGCTAATGATCAAAATCTAATGCAGGTTGAGCCATCAAGCAGATCATTTTTGGTTGAGGAACTCCGGAAGGTGCTTGGTTGATGGCATGCGTGACCAGAGTCCCGCGAATTGTGCTGTATGTGCCTGAATCATAGATAGCTGCATTTCAATTAGTTGCTGTAAGAAAACAATGGCTGCTTGCATATCAGACGCATCAACGATTTAGTTGGCTGTTAGAGAAGCTTTGTATATTAAGGCAGACGGTTTTAGGGAGTAGTCTCTCCAAATTGTAAATTTTGGTTGTCACAACCACAAGTAAAATATAAGGGGAGTAGATAGCTTAAAGAGGAAAACAACCAGCATTTGCAGGTTCTGTTTCATTATTTTCCTACATGTCTGATTACATATCAGACGCATCAACGATTTAGTTGGCTGTTAGAGAAGCTTTGTATATTAAGGCAGACGGTTTTAGGGAGTAGTCTCTCTCCAAATTGTAAATTTTGGTTGTCACAACCACAAGTAAAATATAAGGGGAATAGATAGCTTAAAGAGGAAAACAACCAGCATTTGCAGGTTCTGTTTCATTATTTTCCTACGTGTCTGATTGATGCTTGAAAATAAAGTTATGATATGATGTATTTGTTCAGTTATCTTTTGTCAATAACTTATATGTAATTTGTTAGTTTGTACTATCCTGTAAGAATTGTTCGTTATACTTATTCCCGTTTATAATTATTAATTCATGTTGCCTCGTTCGTTTCTGTGTCTTAAGCATACTGAACTGTTTGAAAAGATCTGTTCGACCATGTTATCATTTCTTTGTAGTGTTCCCGGTATACTGGCGGTCAAGCCAATATTATTACTGTTAAGAAACCAATGGTATTCCCAATAATAATAAAACCATTTCCGATGAAAAAGTCGTCGGGAAATGTTTAATGCACGAATAGGTCATCGGCAATACTATGTAATAACATTGTTGCCGACGAACAACCGTCGGCAAATGTGTTCTCTAGTATATAATAGCACTTGCCCCGGTGAATCCGTGGCGCCAAACGTCTTTCCAGCAAACGAAATGTCGTCACTCGTCGGCAATGGTATTCACATTCTCAAATTAGTCGTTAGCAAAGATGTTCTCAGTATATTATTACATTTTTGCTGATGAAGAAAGCGTCACTGATGTGTATAATGACTGTCTACTTCAGGTTTCAGGGACACAAAGCTTAATGAAACTACTAGAATTGCTATCTATCATGCTTCTTTATTTCCATAGGCAAGAATCACTTGGCCAAAAATTAAGAGGAAAAAGAAAATAATACTGTAACTTGAGACTATTTTAACAGTGTGTAGAAATCCAGTTTAATTGCTCATTTTTTCATCTTGTGCTCAGGGGCGGAGCCAGATTTTTTTTTTTCAGGTAAGGCAAGACAATGGCCGGAGGGGAAGGGAGGAAAATTAGAGAGAAGCTATAGATTCTAGAGGCAATTATGAAGATTTTGTCATGTTTTTGTCCAATTTCTGCCATTTTCACATACCTTGCCTACACCAAATCAGTGTAAGCTCAAAAAACCAGTCTAGCCAAGTGCTTGATTTGGGCTCTGTGAGAATCCGCCCCTGCTTGTGCTTCATCTTCATCTTCGCCTTCTCCTTTTCTTTTCGTTCCAACTCTTCGCGTTTCTTCTTCTCTTTCTCTTGCTTCTTTTTCATCTCTTGTTCCAGCCTCCTCCTGTCCTTCTCTTTCTCCTGTTGTATTCTTTTCCTCCTCTCCTTCTCCTTGGCTTTCCTTGCCTTTTCCCTCTCCTTGAGTTCCTCCTTTGTCAGTTCTTTTCCTATTTTGAAACTCATTTTGCTTTAGAGCATTACAATTCACTTTTCTGAAGAATGAATGAATATATATCATGCCTTTGCTTTGTACCATCTGGGTTGAATTTAAGTGGCAGCCGTCTCTTTTGTTGTTAATTTTCTCGTCATCTATACATTGCCGTCCAAAGAACGTTTGGTGGGGGCATTTCCATATTGCATTCGGCCACCAAATGTTCATTTTTCTTTCATTCCTAATACCTAAAGCTGAGTATCTCATACCCTATTTAGCTATTTCCAACACGACTTAAAATCTTAGATAGACATATAAACAAGAAGTAATTCCGGCACCGCATGCAAACCATGTCACTAAAAGTGTGAAAACTACTGTATTTAGAGATAAACCCCGGAATATTCATGACATTGTAATTCCATCAAAAATTTCTTATGAACTTTATTGTTCATAAAGAATCGTCTATCCCTTCATGTCTAAGTATCTAACATAGTACAAAACTTTACAGATCAATACATTCTGTAGCTCTTCTATGCAGAACTGAAGTGATATATTATTACATTTTTGCCGATGAAGAAAGTGTCACTGAAGTGATGTGTATAATTTCTGTCTACTTTAGGTTTACAAGTTATATCCATGAGAGTATCAGGAGAAGGAGATGATTCAACTCAACTTTTAAGGGACACAAAGCTTACTGAAGCTACTAGAATTGCTATCTATCATGCTTCTTTATTTCCACAGGCAAGAATCACTTGGCCAAAAATTAAGTTGAAAAAGAAAATAATACTGTAACTTGAGACTATTTTAACAGTGTAGAAATCCAGTTCAGTTGCTCATTTCTTCATCTTGTGCTTCATCTTCATCTTCGCCTTCTCCTTTTCTTTTCGTTTCAACTCTTCGCGTTTCTTCTTCTCTTTCTCTTGCTTCTTTTTCATCTCTTGTTCCAGCCTCTTCTTCTCCTTCTCTTTCTCCTGTTCTATTCTTTTCCTCTTCTCCTTCTCCTTGGCTTTCCTTACCTTTTGCCTCTCCTTGATCATCTTCATCTTCGCCTTCTCCTTTTCTTTTCGTTTCAACTCTTCGCGTTTCTTCTTCTCTTTCTCTTGCTTCTTTTTCATTTCTTGTTCCAGCCTCTTCTTCTCCTTCTCTTTCTCCTGTTCTATTCTTTTCCTCTTCTCCTTCTCCTTGGCTTTCCTTACCTTTTGCCTCTCCTTGAGTTCCTCCTTTGTCAGTTCTTTTCCTATTTTGAAACACATTTTGCTTTAGAGCATTACAATTTACTTTTCTGATGAATGAAAGAATGAATATATATCATGCCTTTGTTTTGTACTATCTGGGTTGAATTTAAGTGGCAGCCGTCTCTTTTGTTGTTCTTGCCATACAATGCTTTTCTTGTCGTCTATACATTGCCGTCCAAAGAACATTTGGTGGGAACATTTCCATATTGCATTAAGCCACCACAAGGCCATTTTTCTGAGATCTCATACCCTATTTAGCTATTTCCAACACGACTTAGAATCTTAGATAGACATATAGACAAGAAGTAATTCCAGCACCGCATGCAAACCATGTCACTGAAAGTGTGAAAACTACTGTATTTAGAGATAAACCCCGGAATAAAACAAAAGAGAATTCACGACATTGTAATTCCATCAAAAATTTCTTATGAACTTTATTGTTCATGATAAAGAGTCGTCTATCCCTTCATATCTAAGTATCTAACATAGTACAAAACTTTCTACAGATCAATACATTTTCTAGCTCTTCTACTTACCAATGCAGAACTTGCCAAAAATATTGGTCAAAACCTCCTCTGAAATGTCTTCTCCACTTATTTGGCCAAGGGCCATTGCAGCTTCCCTCAAATCAATCGTCCAGAAGTCAAAAGGAATTTCCTCCTCTATAGAGGATTTCAACCTTGCAAGAGCCTCTTTGGTTCGGACAAGCTGCTCGCATTGTCTCTGATGAGTCATCAAAATTTAATACAACAATCAGAATCTTAGTAACCAGCAAATGCTTTCAAGTTTGGTGTGTAAGAAACGGTACAGAACAGACACCATAATATATAAATTTAACGAACTCCTAACCTGATTCACAGTCCACCTTCGACTCCCTGCAGGAAATTTGTTGAGACCAACAATATCTAATATTGCCTTCTCCAAATCTTGGATTCCTTGACCAGTGATGGCAGATGTCAAGACATGCTTATTGAAAGAACCAACATTTTTTTGAACCCACTCCAAGCAATCAGATGCAACACAATCTATTTTGTTAACTACAAGGATCATTGGGGTTGAAGATCCAGTTGATTTCTGTAAACCACAATAGAAGAGAATTGTACATTCTGAGTAACAGTTATGCATAATCAAAGACAAGGATCAACAAATGCAGATACAGGCATATTCATATGACAAGAGGAATGAGAGAGAACCTTGTTAGATTGGATTCTGTCAAGAAGTTCAGAGTCTTCTGGACTCCAGCCATCAAGAGCACTTATTGCCATAATAATGACATCAGCACCCATAGCAACTGCTTCAGACCTCTCCACACCTGTGATATAAAGGAGATTAAGGAATTTAGATATGCAATAGCAATACCCACAGTGCCATAATAAAAGAAGCATACACAAAACCAGATATCATTGGTTGTCAGCAACAGATATCAAATTAGCAGCATTACACTTGTCAGCTGGTCGGTAATTACATCACGAAAACTCAGAATAAATGCAATTGTGAATCGAACTGAACTATCAAACTTAGGTGCTATCCTAGTTTGCACTATAAAATTGAAACTCAAAAATGACCTCAAGAAAGTACAGATTTCTTGGGGACCTTCTAAGCAGCAAAGACAAAACACCCAACATGGAATACAGTTAAGCATCTTACTCTTCATAGGATGCCAAATGGCCAACCAGTTTAAATTGATCTATAATGAAAACAACCGGAATCTTATGTTACTAAAATAGAAGTCCAGTGGAGCCAAACTTGGCTTCTTGTTCTTTTTTGAACAAAAAAAAGATGAAAAATTAACTATGTTGGTTTCATGTTCCATCATGTATGACATCAACATGAGGATATCAAGCCATCATGATTGAGCAAAGAGAGAGAGTTTACCAATTTTCTCCACTATGTCAGTGGTTTCCCTGATGCCTGCTGTATCAAGAAGGGTTACAGGAATACCATTAACTGTAATACTGGCTTCAACCACATCCCGAGTGGTCCCAGCAACTTCTGTAACTATAGCTCTCTCAGTCTGCACGCTAAAATAAAGAAGCAGCATTCAATAACATCTCATGCTTCAAGAAACTGCTAAACAGATAAAAAGAACAACCAAAGAGGAAACACCACATTAGTAAAACACCCATGGTCTTTCACTATAAATTTCCTTCCTCTTGCAATACAATTGTTTCTTCTAACATTATCACACACCCATAATAAAAGCCAACAAAGTTAATAAAGAAAGTCTGAAGACTCAAAAATAATAGCATCCACTCAGGTCTAGCCTGTTAACTAAACGGAGTGCTTATTCATTGACAAATCTAGCCTCACATGATTTATACCAACTGTTTCACTGCTTATGTGATTCAATATTTATAGAGGTATCTGTAAAACCCAAATCTTCCATTTAACTTGCATGTTTTTGGACATAATTAGGTGGAGATAACTTCAGTAGTTTACCACATTATTCAAAGAGGTTTCACATTCTACAAAACCATTTATGCAGAGTCTTTCCAAGAATTAAGATTTATGAGATTTCAAAATATTCAATGTGTGATAGTGATACTCACATATATCTACAAATATAAGCAAGCATGTGAAATTATGGCAATCACACACAATAACAGAAAAAAAATATATTATATATAAACCGCCACCACATACTTTGCTCCATGCATTGAGGAGGCTTGATTTCCCAACATTTGGACGGCCCAGAATTGCTATCTGCAATATATTCAAAAGAGCTCCACAAATCAGAAGCATTTCAGAATTGCAGATAATGGAAACATACAAGGTATCTACATTCAAAATGTTAAAGATATAAAAGGATACAGCAACTACGTACCCAGACTACCATAAAACACACTACGTACCCAGACTACCATAAAACACAATGAGCAGTCCCCCTCAAGAAATAAAGTAGAGTTTAATAAAAAAGAGAACTAAATCTTGGGAACTAATAACTAAGGCACCGCATAGACTTCTTTTCAAGAAAACCCCATCATTTACTTACCATAACTAAACAAACTTATCACGATCATATTGACGTCCTAAACTTTAGCTGAAGTATTCAAAATTCTGCACATAAGGGCATGCATAAAATAATGACTTCCTTTAAACCAGATATACAAACAACATAACTGTTCATATGACGTATGAAGTGAAGTGACAGAAATAAGCTTCTTGATGTAAGTATGTAAAAAAAAGGTCAGAAATTGTACCTGTAATCCAGATTGCAGAAGTTGGTCATAATTGGCCGTCTCTAGAGCACTCTCAACATCTTGTGACATGGAATGTATTTTATTCACAACTTCATTGGTATCAAGCGGCGGCATCTCATCATCAAAATCTAACCGGGCTTCAATTTCAGTAAGCAACTCAATGCACTGAAATCTCACGGATTTTACCATGGAAGAAAAGCCACCCTGCCAATATAGAAATCTTTTCATTGCTTAATTTATAATTTCCTCGGACAAAAGGCTTGGATAAATACTCTAATCATAGTCGACAACAGAGACATGCCTGAATTGCCGCTAGCGCTGCATCTGCTGCAGCCACAGACTTGGCCGAAATGAGGTTATCAACATTTTCAGCTTGGGTCAGGTCCAAGCGGCCATTGAGAAAGGCACGCAGAGTGAACTCCCCTATAACGAAAAATCACAAATGTCGTGTTACATGTGACAACCCTTTTGTATTTTACTTAAAATCTTATCGCAAAAGTGGCACATTTCGAAGCTAAAACTTCCGTTTCATTTCAGCTAAGTTAAATGTGCGAGCAATAAATGAAGTCACCTGGTTCCGCAAGCCTTGCTCCAGCTTCTAAACAAGCTCTGAGAACCCGGTTCAGACACACTTGAGTCCCATGGCATTGAAGCTCCACCACATCTTCACGTGTATATGATCTTGGGGCCAACATTGGCACAGCTAAAACCTACCCCATTAATCCAGATATAACCCACATCACATATCAATCCTATAACCAATACTCATTCACATTCACTCAAAGTAATAGACTTTAAACCCTAAACCCTAAATTCTAAACCTTAAAAGTAAGAGACTTTAAACCCTAAACCCTAAAGCTAGAGACTTTGAAGTACCTCGTCGACGACATTGCCGTTGGGGTCCAAAACGACGCCGTATTCGACCACATGACTAGTGGGTCGCCATGGCTCAGCACCAGAGCTCTTGCTCTTTCTCCTTTTCTTGCTCGGACGGAACACGCGGCCGACGACGGCCACCGCGGACGGGCCGGACAGCCGCACGATCCCAACCGCGCCGGGTGGGCCCCCAACTGACGTCACAATGGCCGCGATTGTGCTAGCGCTCTCCGGCTGCGGCTGGGACCCACTCACTACGGCAGCTCGCTCGTCTCTGCCGAGAAGCGGCGTCTGGGTTTTGTAGCCGGAGTCTGCGAGTGGGGAAGAGGCGGTGAAGGAGCAGTGGCAGGAGTGTAAATAGGGAGGGGAGCGAGGGCGGAGTTTGAGGAGGGGTTTGAAAGAGGCGGCAGAGATTAGATAAGGGGGTTTCAGTTTTAGTTTAGGCCTCGTGTAAAGAAAATGGCGAAAGCGGAGAGGTGAGAGCAGCGAGGCCATTGATGTGTTTTGATTTTCTGTGACCGCCGGGAGAGTTATGTATGTTTGTTTATGAGTAAACTCTAGTCTGGGCCTAATAAGTGTACAGAGGCTTTAAACCCATGAGCTATGGATAGCATTTGGGTTGGGTTGGGTTCGGATATTGTCGTATATTTTCAAACACGAACCCGAACCCGAACCCATTTGAAACCTGCAACACGAGAATATATTATTACTTTTTTGTACAATGGAGGTAGAAAGCTGAAACAAATACGGATTAAGGTAGTCAAGATAACTTTTAAAGACTTGCATAGATCTAGTAACAATGTAAATAAATGTTTGATAGTTGATTTGCTGCATTCGATTTTATCATAATGCCAATTTGGTTTAATAGTAAAATCAAGGATAGCAATTTAGCTAATTTTGAAATCTAAGGTAGCAAGTTGGCTAAGTAAAATGAAGGGTAGGAAATTGACACTAAAATGAAACACAGGGTAACAAATTGGAAATTATGCCTTAAATAATGTTTTTTTTTTTTTTTGGCTGAAGCAGGGTGTTGGAAGAACCCCTGACACCCCAAAGAAAAAAGTTTATATGTCGCCTGAGAGCATTAGCTAAATTATAGGGACTTTGAGAAGTGGAAATCTCACAAGTATGTTGAACACTGTTTTTGGCAATGATATCTGCAACCACATTACCATCTCTTTATATATGCTTAAGGAGAAGAATATCAAATAAACTAAATTATAGGGACTTTGAGAAGTGGAAATCTCACAAGTATGTTGAACACTGTTTTTGGCAATGATATCTGCAACCACATTACCATCTCTTTATATATGCTCAAGGAGCAGAATATCAAATAAACTCGATCATCACCCTCTTAGTAGTTCCCAGAAGATGTAAATCTACAATCTCAATATTCAAAAGTGTCACCAAATTTGCAAAATCTGAATCAATTTCTAATTTGCTAATATACAAAGTTACAACAAGTTGTAGTCTATCAAGCTTCAGCTGGAAGCACCTCACTTGTCCCAATGTTCACCATGAAACCACTGATCCACTCACGGTTAGTATCCCTTATTACTCTCCCAGTATCAATTAGACCATTACAGGACGAGAACTATCAACATTCAGCTTGAAACATCTCATTCCAAGCTTGCAAAAACTTTTCATTTTGAGATTTACTACTTAACCTGCATTGGCATTATTAATCCTTAGCACTCTTTATATTTTTTATTTTATTCGTAGTGAAAGACATTAGAAATTTCATTAATAGTGAAGATTACAGCAATTTAATGACCATCCAAGAAACAACTTTTTATTAGAAAAACAAAAACCTCATTTAGGTCAGGAAACACAAAACGAAGTTGGCTACTTGTCTGACGGCTCTCAAGCGCTAGTAGTGATGGCACCATGCCTTGCTGGAGTGTGTCGAGGGCAGTCGGACAGGCTTCTGATTTGCTTGTGCTTTTGTTTTTCTATCATAGTTACTATCTGTTGAGATATAAAAATAATAATAATTATTATAAATAATGAACATATGAGGCCAAAGAGGAGCAAAATTCCATAATGTGGTGCTACACTTTGCTGGTAGCTTTCTTTATTATACAAGATAAAGTTCCAGCCAAATAATGAAAATAAAAAATGAAAAAAAAAAGAATAGGAGCAGCAGGACAGAACGTCTCAATGAAAGATAAGGACAATTCATCTTCAAGAGCCTTGGATTAATGAGACTCTAGCTATTTCATTCCATGTGGAAGTCCACAACATCCACATTAAACTCTCCATCAGTCCACTATATAAAGCTAGCAATAGTGACACGGAGGGGACACAGAAAAAGAAGAGAAGGTAGCCGAGACCCTGCTACAAGCAAGAAGAATCCAACAGCGTGAAGTTCACCACAAAGGTTGGGACTCCCTCCCTATCATGATCTCCACTCTCTTTGAGTTCACAGGTGGCTCAGCGATGCTGCATAAAAGAAAACATGCCGGAGCAGTGTCTCCGATGAACATGCCGGGCAGCGTCCCGATGAACATGCTGGGCAGCGTCCCGATGACTCATGCCCTCCACTCTCTTTGAGTTCACAGGTGGCTCAGCGATGCTGCATAAAAGAAAACATGCCGGAGCAGTGTCTCCGATGAACATGTCGGGCAGCGTCCCGATGAACATGCTGGGCAGCGTCCCGATGACTCATGCCGGGCAGCGTCCCGATGAATATACCGGAGTAGTGTCTCTGATGGTCTATAAACAGAACAGTCCCTCCTATCACCATGTCAAATTTAAAAGGGCCTGCCTTTGTAACACCAACACGAACAATCTCCCTTCCTCCCTTGTCTCTTTTTCAAACCACCATACCATATAGCCTGTCCCCAAACTACATGTGTTCTTCCCAAAAACACCAACTCAGATAACACATGAAAAAAAAAAAGAATAAACAAGATCTAAATAGTCAGACTCACCCTCATGTTGAAACTATGGAGTCTTGACTGCAGCTATTGTCCTCGCCTTATACCTGCACAAAGGGTTTATTAAATTTAGAATCCTCAAGGTTGCAGCATTAGGATTTCACAAAACACCAAGATAAATGTTTTCGGTGCAGAGAAACTAAAAGAAAAGGACAGAAGAGTCGCTTTAGAATCCTCAAGGTTGCAGCATTAGGATTTGACAAAACACCAAGATAAATGTTTTCGGTGCAGAGAAACTAAAAGAAAAGGACAGAAGAGTTGCAGAGGGGAGAGTTCAATCAAATTGTGCAAATACAACAACACTGACAAAAGCAAAATGACAAGTATGTGTTCGTGGGTGCAGCGTGTCAAGAGAAGGGAGAGATGAAAATTTGAGGTGGACTTGACTAAACAAACTCCAAAATTCAATTGTGTGCAGCAGCTTTGAGCATTTCTGGTCCATTAAGCTACAAAACGGTGCCAACAAAAAAAAAAAAACTAAAAGAAGAAAAGTCTTAGCGGTGGCATCCTTGTATAAAAATGAAGTTTGAGCCCAAGTCTTGGTCAATGGCAACAAAACAAACCCAGAATTCCATAAAAGCACAAAGCAATATAAAAAAAAAAAAAAACAAAGAATGACTATTCTGGGTTTATTGCAGGCCACAAGATAGATTAATTAAGCTATGCATAAGACAAAAGAGCTTAATTAACAACATGTCCAACACAAATCAAAAAATAAAATGGGTCATCTACCCATTTAAATCCCAAATAACCCATGAACTACAATGGTTTGATCCCTTCACAGGGTATGTAGGCAATCTAGCGACCCACTAGATGCAACCACAAATTCAAATCGAATCCCTGACTCCACCAGTCAAATTCAGCCAATCCGAATCCCTGACTCCACTAGTCAAATTCACCCAAACACCGGAAAAAATCACATCGTTCCCAAATTACCCAAAAACAAATTCAAGGGCTTTAAACCCTGACAAATAACTCATGAACTACAATGGTTTGATCCCTTCACAGGGTATGTAGGCAATCTAGCGACCCACTAGATGCAACCACAAATTCAAATCGAATCCCTGACTCCACCAGTCAAATTCAACCAATCCGAATCCCTGACTCCACTAGTCAAATTCACCCAAACACCAGAAAAAATCACATCGTTCCCAAATTACCCAAAAACAACTTCAAGGGCTTTAAACCCTGACAAATAACCTATGAACTACAATGGTTTGATCCCTTCACAGGGTATGTAGGCAATCTGGATTTAAATCTGGATGCAACCACAATGTAAACCGAATCCCTGGTTCTTTCAAAACCAAATTCAATCAAATACATAGCCAAAGTTTTCGACAGGTCATCTACCTGTTGAAACCCCCAAAGCCACAAAAACTTGAACCACGAGTGGCTTGATCCCTTCCGGGGTACGTAGGAAGCCTGTAAAACAACCCAGGTGCAGCCGCAATTTTTCACAAGCACACACATCTCCATACGTTGACTTTGTACTTGGAATCAAAGGGTTTTCCCTTAAAGTGAGGGGTTGTAATTAAGAGATTATTATCTTGAATGGGTCGAACCTGACATAATTAAAAGCTCTATTTTAACAATAAGATAGAGCGAAATTGTGTTGGGTATATTAATTTACAATTTTTGCTCAACACTATCATGGCTAGCTTCTTTTGGCGTCGTGGGTTTTCTTCCTTTGGTGGTGGTGTCGTGGGCTTTCTTCCTTTAGTTTAGGATTGATTTTGGAGCTGCTTTTCAGCTTACGGGATGGTGTTGGTGAAGTTCTCTAGAAGTTGCTTTTAGGCCAAATAGCTTCTCCCAGAAGCTGATAATGAAAATCAACAAATCATAGCTTTTGGAGCTGCTTCTATGAAAAACACGAAGCAACAGTGCATCTTTAATGAATTATACCGAGTTACCAATTCTGTCTTCATCCTCTTCTAAAAATTACATTGAGCCAGATAGGGTTAGCTTAGACAACAAACGAATCCATTCAGCCTCATTCTGTATTGTCGTCAAAAGATAATTTTTGTTTGGTAAAGTTTAATTGATAGATAATTTTTTGTTTCTGAAAATCCTATGGAGGATTTGGATTCCACAAACTAGATTTTGTTAAGAATCCTCAAAACCTTTCCAAAGCGAAGCTCAATCCATTCACTTTACCTAACCGCTATGCATTACTCCAAATCTCAATTATGCTACTGAACCCTACAAAAGACTGACGTGTGCGCATCTTTGCGATAATTCGAGAGCTGGGTCATGTTGAGGAATGAAATGGGCACCTTTGACTTCCTGAATTCTTCTCCTATTACCTCCATTATATTTTTCCAGGAATCTAAATCCCAATAGTTCTGAACTTTGATCAAACTAGTTTGATTGTATCAGTTCCCGTTTGCATATTGATGATGGTTGTTGGAAACTGGTATTGGATGAAAGCAAGCACGTTTCTTATGTTGGGACGTAGCATGTGTCTTTAGATTTTGTCAATCATTAAGAGCAAATTTGTTTTTCTTTTGTTAATTTTGAAGCTAAACAGCCTTCTAGGTATGTTCAGCACAATCTTCTGGGTAATCTTTTTCAGGTCTGTGCCAAGTATGTCCCTTCTATCAGCCTAGTTGTTATCGGCGCGTACGGGATTGTTTGGTAAATTTATCTTCTCTTTCTTTCTCTGTGTAATGTAGTGTTCTAAAACGCGGCCGCCCAGCCCGCCTAGGCGCTGGGCAGCACCTCTCCGCCTCGAGTAATGCATAATCGGAGCTTCTGGGCGCTGGGATTTTAGGCGGGAGCCTAGGCGGCTGGGCGGTTGGGCATCTCTCAGTATCGACTCTTCCTCCACCATCTCAACCGGCAGCTGCTTCAGCTTCTTCGCCCCTCCGCTCCACATCTCCTCCCTTAGCTTCTCCACGGTAAGTTCTGACAAATTGATAATCTGGAAAAGTATTCATCTTTGCTTGAATTGATAATCTGGAAGACTGGAATTGATAATCCGGTGGCGGCAAGAACGGCCTGAAAGTTGATGGCCATGGTGGTCGAGATTGAAGGAATCAAATCAAAGATGAAAGAAAGAGAATGAATGGGTCTTGCCGTCTTGGGCGTTGTTCAATTCGAGCTCAAACTGGGTTCTGCTTGGAGGAATCAAAGCCCGAAAACCCGGCATGGAATGCATTTTTGGCTTGGTTTTGGAGGTTGGAGAGAGTTGATTGGAGGTGGGTTTAGAGAGAAGAAGGGTTGGGGTTGAAGAGAGGGAGATGAGAGAGGTGGTGGAGGAAACCAGAGCAGTGGGTTTGGAGGGAGGTGAAGCCTTGTTGGAGGTTGAGTTGAGGTGGTGGTGGTGGTGAGGGAGCATTTGGGTTATTGGGGTTGCCCAAGTTCATTTTTCTGCAGATGATTTCTGGGCAGAACTCAGAAGTGAAGAAAATCAAGGAGCAGATGATGATGATGAGTGAGAGAGGGAAATGACGAGGGTTTTAGTTTTTGCTTTTGCGTTTGCTTTGTTGTCTGGAAAAGACCAAGGGTTGATTCCAAGTGGGGTTTTGGGTTTCACCTTTTTCATAAATTAAGTACATTGGGTGAGGTGAGTAAAAGAGGCGGTGGTTTAGATAAGAAGGAATTGAAAAAGGAGAAACTGTTGGGTGATGTGTTGGGACAGTTGGGTTTGCGTTGAATATGGATGATGTCTTGATTATTTTTTTTTTTTTTTTTTTGAAGAAATAGATAACTTCATTAATTTATCTATGGCCAGAAGGCACGTACATCAGATGTTGTCTCATACCAAACTCATAAATGGCACAAGCTACTGAGTAAAGGATAAGTGACCCTCACTGTTAACACATATGCTCACTTATTGAGCCTAGTTATAAGAAAATAAATCCTCACTACTAACCTCTTTTTGAATAGTAAACCTAGTCGCCTAGAGACCTTAATGGTGTACAACTAGAGAAAACCAAGATGAAAGTATGAGAAGACCGACTTTCTAGTAATAGGCAAGAAAACCAGGAAAACCTAAGGCTTTCCGTTGCCCTTATCTCAAGCTTCCAGCTACAAGGTAGTGATCCTCCGGGATCCCAAATACGAAACCCTGAAGAGATAGAGCTTATTAGCATGGTCCACCAAAGAGCCCAATTCCACCAGGAACTCAGAGCAGGTTGGAACCCTCTAGACCCATTTGATTTTAACCTCAAAACTGATTTGGGCCACCACACATTTTTGGGCTTCCGAAATGATTTGGATACCCACACTGACTTGGGCCACCCAATCCATTTGGGCCCCCGAACTGATCTGGACACCCCACTTGCCGCTCATTTGCCAAGCACGGCAGCCGCCGCCGAGACCACCCCATTGCCAATCCGGGCAGCAGAGCTAGCCACCGCCATTGCCTCAGATCCGATCGTCCTACCGACGAGTTCTGCCTGCTCCAAAGTCTGATTCATTTCACGGTGCACGACTGCTATCTCTGCCACTTCTACAGGTTGGGGTGCAAAGGTCGGTGTCGCCATCAATCGAAGTGTGGCCGCTTTGATCCGGGTCCAGAGGTCGCACCCTCTCATCTCTTGGCTTCGAGACTGTATATTCAGGTCCTTCCCGACTGCGTACAGCCCAGACTAAAGTCATGTGTTTGACTGGAATGAGTGGAATCTATTGATATAAAATATATATTTTTTACAATATCTTTATTTATACCTTTTTTAATTGAAATATTTATTTATAGCTTATAATAAATACTTATATATCTTTTTACATGCTATATAAATAAATAAATAATTAAAAAAAACAAAAACCGCCTAGGCACCCGCCTGGGCGCCTGGGCGCTCCTCCCCAACCCACCGCCCGACTAGCGTCTAGCGATTTTCCGAACCTTAGTGTAATGTGTTTTTGTGTTCAAGAAATTGTGGACTTTTCTGGGTCAGAAATGGTATGTCAAATGAAAAGCTCATTTTGCTGAGTGGGGTTTGGATTATCTGGGAAATGTCAAATTAGGGAATATGAGATTCAAAACCAAGCACCCTTTACTTCATTATTTAATTATATTTATATCAGTTTTGATTTTGGGAGTTAGGGAAGTCATTTCTATAACAATGACAGGCATAAATGCGAGTTCCTGCTGATACAATAGTGTTCAAATTTTTTGTGGAGATAGTTGATACAAGTATTGCTTCTCATTGGTTTGATGAAAATTGAGAGATCTCTTGGTGAATATGTGTTTCTGTATATGATGATTTTTACAAAAATTTGAGTAGAGGTGGTTGATATTTCCTTGCGGCAGCTGTGGAACAGACTCTGAGACAAAAGAAGAGGTTGCAATCAAGAAAATTAGGAATGCATTTGACAATAGGATCGATGCCAAGAGGACGCTCCAAGAGATAAAGCGTCTTTCCCATATGGATCATGACAATGCAAAGTCTAAACCTTTTGCCTTCATCCACATATCTGATGTTACTTCCTTTGTCAAAGTCGGAAATATCCAGCTACTTGCCTCTTGAAAATACTGATCCCTCTTGGTTGAATATGATTGATATTCTTTATATTTACAATCAGGGATTATAGGTGTATTGAGTGAGAGGAACCAATCTAGCTGGTAGGGCACTCTGTGGGGTTAATATGATATTGAAACGTTGCGGCAGCAGGATACGTTTGGACTGGGTAATCGGCAAAGTCAATTATTCTTTTGTCTGGAACTATAGTAGGGGGTAGCGGGTGATTTGACGTGTTACATTGGGCTATAGGGCTAGACTATTATTGCTAGTAGGCTTTATTGCAGGTGATTTTGTTGGAGTGACCGCCCGATGATTCTTGGCCACCCACTGTTTGTGCATTGGAGCTATCCAATGTTTGTGTATTAATGGAGCTATGGCCGACACCTGAAGGTCGTGCAAACTATTGTAATTCTTTTTTAAACGGTTTTTGTTTTTTTATTTTTCATTTGGTTAGACCAGTGTCCCTATTCTATTGAGTTAGGGTTAAAGAGTCTTGGTTATTATGCGGTGTCATTATTTTGGCGCTATTTCAAGGAATTACATGCTCTAATTTAAGTGTTCCTTAGATATCAACGTTATAGTGAATTATCCTTACATGTGGTTTGGTGGTTTCCGGACACGATGTAAGATGGTTGTGAAGCGTTTTGTCTTAATTAATATTGGTGGTAAGATCGTATAATGTTATTTCAGATTAGTTACCTTTCATTGTACCTCGCTTGTATGAGCGTAAAATTTAGTTAAGATTAGAAAATTTTCAACTATTATGGATGTTATTAATAGTGACAGACTTGTAACTATATATGAATATTATAGAAATGTGTTTCGTGGTGTTGAAGCCATAACCCGTCATTCTAATATTTTATAATCTTCTTGTTTAAAAATATAATTCTTTCTTTTAAAGAAAAAAAAGAAAGAAGTAAAGTTAATGACCCACCCAAAAGATAATGAAAGAACACTACTACTAAGTTTAAATAAGTGCATCTATTCAATTTTTTTTTTTTTATAGAGCAAATGATGCTACTTATATTTATAAATGATCAAAATTACACAGAACTACCTCATAGTAAGTATATTGAGATCACCATCATCACCATCATCATCACTACTACAGAAGAAATTTAAGTAAATTAGTTATTGGCATGGGACCATGGGTAATGTTCGTTTTTTCTTTATTTGATTAAGATATATTGGGGAATGTTGGGTACCACCTCAAAATTATTTAGGGATAATGACTATTTATTGAATGTAGCATAGAATTTGATTGGGTGGAAAGTTGGATCGATGATAATGTGAACACGTCACATTAATCGTCAGGTGGCTTTTACGTGATGTTTAACAAAGTTGATCTTCTCCAAATTTGAATGGTGGGTGAACAAATTATAATCCTCTTACTTATTCACCAAGGTATGGTTGATGTCGACATCGAGACTGATTGTGTTGCGGTGATTACTGCCCTAAATGGGAGCATGGAGGACTTCTCTGAGGTAGGGTGTATAGTTGAAGATTGCAAGGCATACTTAAGTGCTATTACTTATTTTTCTTTACAACCTATTTTTCGTGAAGCAAATGGTGTGGCCCATAGATTGACACATCTTGCTAGTGTCTCTTACCTAGATGATTATTGGTTAGATGAGACTCCTGTGATTATCCAGGATGTACTCTATGAGGATTCTTGTACTAGTACTCGAGGTGTAGGTAACATGTCCCCCTCGCTGTACAATCATCTCTCTTATATTAATAATAATAACGGGTGTGGGGCTGAGCCTCCCAGCTAGACTGGGTTCCAAACCCCGTTTCAAAAAAAAAAAAAAATAGAATAAATATAATGATGTATAATTGGAAGAAAGAATATGGACATAACATATAATACGTACGTAGGTTCGTCATAGCAAAAGCTGTGATGTAACCAATTGGAGGAGAATTTTTTATTTATATTTATTATTATTATTATTATTATTATTATTATTATTTTTTTTTTTTTTTTTTTTTTTTTTTGTTTGCTTAGGGACTTTAGTTCCGACTACCCAAGGATTGTGGGTTAGCCACTAATCCC
>BDJD01000997.1:76451-97316 GCA_002564525.1 Rosa multiflora | reverse complement strand
AAAAAAAAAAATATAACATATTTAAGTTCCGACTTCAACATTTTTGTCCATGATCATATTCATAATTAACAAGGCAAATATGATTTTCGACCAAGTTGATTTACTTCTCAAAGTGTTATTCTCATTCTCATTTTTTTTTTTTGTTGACATCGGAAGGAAATCGAACCCCAACCCCTTATTCTACGTACCTAATCCAATTCTCAAACTCTCCCTCACCACTCGTGCTAATTCAAAGAGCACTCCAGAGTCTTCTTTAATTTGTAATGTAATGTATTGTATTGTATAGAAAAGAAAATCAAACTGACCGAACTTGGGGTGGCTAGACAAAAACAAATTTGAAACGTGTGGGAAGACTAACATAGTCAAGAAAGGAATTAAACCATTACATTTCCATTCAAGGATTATTACATTATCTCTAAATTCTTGAAACTGCTGGCGACCCACAGTTTTGTTTCTATTTTAATCTCAAACCAAAAATTAATCAAGTCTCAAAGTTGATTCAGTCTTTTCTACTTTGTGTTCAACTTAGTTCTATAAAAAAAAAATTCTTTCTTTCTCTTCAATTTTTTTTTTTTGATTCAGTCTTGGTAGTTGGCACGTACAAATTAGTCCACATCCGTCGGAATTCGGGAGCTTGACTCTTGAAATTCAAACAAACCATGCTTTACTGGTTATACTAATGCTTGTTACGTCAAAATCAATTTGAATAATCATAATATATCCCTAATTGAAAATTATTCTATGTATCTCCTGATAGTTGGCACTTACTACGAGCATCTTCACCAACTCGTAATAATTAAGTAAGAAGACACTGCGTACTAGTAATTAAAGTATTCACAAAAGTTGAGAGCCCGTGATTTTTGAAGATGGATATTCGATAGTGTTTGTTAGATCCATATATGCTTTTCCTTGGTCAGTTGGCTGGCTTGGTTTGAATAATATTTTGGATCAAAGTGGCTTTAATCATTACGAAACGACGGAAAATTATTGACCTTACCGGACACGGGGGTCTCCGAGCTAACTCGACCAGTTTTGTGTGTGCACGGGTTCTGGGGCTGATAGCTGCATATGTGATAGTGAAAGACACGATCGAAGTGAATGAGTGAGCCCGAGAGTCAAATTTGGACCACTCATAATGTCTGAACTCTTGACTACTTAACATAGACTCCCAATATTGTTTACAAGCAGATCGAACAACATCGAGCTACTTTCTACCAACCAATATTTGTTTGTCTTTTCAAGTTTTCATACACATTCTCTTGATCCAAAAACCTAACTATAGTCTTGCATGAAAACCCTGAAATATATATGGTACTGCCGTACTGGAAATAGGTACTGACTTCATAAAGATAAAAGAAATTTGGTTGTCGTGGAACGGCCATTGCGGACCACAAAGATTTCTATGGAAACAAGTACCACCTTTTATGAAGGTAAAAGAAATAATCGGTTGTCTTGGAACAACAATTGCTTACTGTATAGATTTTTAAGAGCAAGTTCACCTGTTAGGTCATTGTCATATGCATGTCACCAGGTCATTGGGTATGATCCAGTATTTATTGTCTTTTTACATTTGTTTCCACTCATTAGATCTGGATCAGTTTCTAAACTGACCTGAGTTAGTTTTCTTACCTACAAACTGACCTAGAGTCACCCAAGTCAGTTTAGGAACTAACCCAGTTATGACCTAGACCCAACAGTTGGAAACAAACATAAAAAACAGTGAACAATGTTTGACCCAATCACCCAGCGACTTAGTGACTTGATCCAGTTACCTAACATGTAAACTTGCTATAAGAGAAATTTGGTGTAGTAAAAGTCTCAAGGTGAGTGGGCATCTATGCATTTCCTGTAGGGAAGAAAGACCAAGACCATGGTAACAAAAAGACACCTCTATAAAGATCCAACTGATGGAATAGCGGTGTGACCGATACTTTTCATAGTTTATATGTGTTGGTTTCCTCGATCGTCGTCTAGTGTTATTGCAATATATATGGTATTCTGCTTACCAATATATATATATATATATATATATATATATATATATATATGGTATTCTGACCAAAAAAAAAGAAAGACGTGCATGGACGTGATTGACGTTATTGAGTTGATACATATATATTGCTTGAGAATTGGCTTGGCTTCAATCGCTTGGCTAATTGTGAATTGGCTTTAATCGCTTGGCTAATTCTGAGGATACAATTCTACAGCTGCGTACTTTGACTCTACAACCCAAAGTTTAGTCAGTTTACTCAACGTACAGTTCGTGACCTTAGGATCCGGACTTCTCGGCATATATTTTTTTCCTTGGCCAAGATCGGAGGACTCAAAACCAAGTATTGTTGTCCAATCCTCAAGACGTATTCCTCCAATTAATCAAGTGTTGGTAGAAATTCTGAGTTCAATTGAGTTGTATTAAATATTCTGAAGAATTTTCTAATAATTTAGTCGACTCTAATTCATAATGAAAAAAAAAAAATCTAATGACATATAACAAGAATAAGAAATTAGTAGCATAATTCTAATTAATGAAGCACATCATCAGGAACCTGCTTTTCAAATTCTGGGAATTAATTATAGGAATTTCCAGTAAATATGTCCCAGTCTTGGAAGCCAACCCAAGCTAGGTCAATTTAATTATCATTACGGAATATTAACATTCATTAATTAGTATGGATTAGCACTAAAAGCATCTTGTACCAGACACCCCTGATCCATGTAAGCTTTCACTTGGCTGGCTTTCTTTGACAATGTAAATGGAAACATGGTCAGCTCTGGCCTCCGGTCTACACCCACTTACTTACGGAGTTCGACACTAGCTTTAAATAATTACAAAACATTCTCCACGTTGAAAATTTGAGCTTCCCATCCGGGCCTATAAATAACAACTCCCATTCCTTCATCAGACCAACACAACAAACTCATATCTCTCTCTCTCATTCCTTATTCCGTAACAAACACACTTACAATTCTCTTTTCCCTCTCCCAAATGGCACCTACAACAGCCACCGTTGCCGACGAAGCGAAAGTAGCAAGCATCAAGACACTTACCGACGCCGGTGCTGAACTCAACTCCGTACCATCGGAGTACACGTATGTCAAGGACCCCAACGATCAAGCTGATGCCAGTGACCCAGAGCACTCTATCCCCACCATCGATTTCGCCCATCTCACCTCCAGCTCCCCCGATCTCCGGTCCAAGGCCATTGAAAAGCTTGGCAAAGCTTGCGAGGAATGGGGCTTCTTTCAGGTATACACATATGTATATACATACATACATACATGCATATATATGTTTTGTGAAAGAGAAATTTTCTTACTAGTACTGAAGCAAGTTATATATGTAGAAATTTACTAAAAGTGTTCTGTTAATTAGGTTATCAACCATGGTGTACCTGAGAGCCTGATGAAATCGATGATAGAGGCGTGCCACAAGTTTTTTCAGCTTCCTGAGGAGGAGAAGAAGGAGTTCCAATCAAGGAAACTATTGGAACCAATCAAGTGCGGGACAAGCTTTAACGTTGCGATCGACAAAGTTCGTCTGTGGAGGGATTACCTCAAGGTCATAGCACATCCCGAGTTCCACTCACTCCACAAACCCGCTGAGTACAGCGACGTTTCATTGGAGTTCAGCAAACAAACTCGACAAGTCGCAACCGAATTGTTGAGCGGAATATCAGAGAGCTTGGGGTTGGAGGCTGAGTACATAGCCAAGGCCATGAACTGGGACCGGGGCCTACAAATCCTCGCCGCTAACTATTATCCGGCGTGTCCACAGCCCGATCTAGCCATTGGAATTCCCCCTCACACCGATCACGGACTTGTTACTCTCCTTATTCAGAATGACATGGGTGGCCTTGAAGTCCAGCACAATGGTAAGTGGGTGCTCGTTGATTGTGCTCCGGGTGCTTTTGTTGTTAACATCGGTGACCAAATGCAGATCTTGACTAATGATAAGTACAAGAGCGTCTGGCATCGAGCAGTTGTGAACAACAGAGCTACAAGGATTTCCATAGCCGTACCACATGGACCTGCACTTGAGACTGCTGCTCTGCCAATCCCGGAGTTGTTGGGTGGCGAAGCACCAAAATACATCGGAATGTCCTATGAAGCATTCATGGAACTTCAGGCTAGCCCTGCGGCTTACATGATGCCTTGCTTAGATCACCTGAGAGTCAAAGCCGATAACTGAACCAAGTCAATGGCTTGCCCTTTCCATCCAACTCACAGCTCCATCTATTTCTCTATCTCACAACAGTAATAATGCTCCTGTATGAGCTTTGGTACTTCAACGGTGTAGCAGATCAGTGTTGTCCATTATTTTTATTTCCCTTTGTGGATCTCTAGTGATCTTGTTGTCGGATTCTATCTTTTATATATTCAGTGTTAAACGCGGGATTTCTGTCAAATTATATATGTAATACAACAGATGTAACACGAGTTTGAATTAATTATACTTGTATCTTCATAGTGTACGTACAACTGCATTGTGCCGTTTCATACTGTTTATGATTATTTATTAACAAATATAAATGAATAGCACAAGTAAATTAATCACACAACACAAGATATGTTGAAATAAAATCCACTAATTGGGTAAACAATTGTCCGCACCACGCATGTCACTAGATAATGCACTATACAAATAATAGTAGAAGAAAAAATGTAACACAAGCACAACTTATTAAACTTTTACTAGCATCTCGTCTTCAGGGGTGGAGCTAGTGGAGGGACTGCAGTGGCCCTGGCACCGCCATTGATTTCTATTGTGTGTATGAACAGTGGATTTAACAAGGAAAGCAACTCTTCAGCTTCTTGGCCCCTGGTAACTGTTTGAATACCAAAAACTTTCTTAATTAATTGATACTAAACAATAGTATTAGAGTTTTTAGCATGAGTGGGTCTGAACATTTTTTAACTAGACAAAATGGTATCCAAATTCATAAAATGATCAAATAAGTACCTGAATTTGAAAAAATATACCAATTGGGTACTTCCGTCAATGTTTTGTCCAAACTTCTATTACAAACAGTCACGTGTCTTGCATTTGTCCTCATATAAAGGGGTAAAAAAAAAAAACAAAAATACTTTTCACAGTCTAAGAATATTAATAGTTTTTTTTTTCTTTCCTTTTCATGAATTCACAGTTTTTTTTTGTGTTAGTCAAGTTACTTTCCTCCATGACCAAATTCAAATTGAAAATACTTTTCACACTCTAAGAATATTAATAATTTTCCTTTTTTTTTTTTTCCTTTTCATGAATTCACAATTTTCTGTGTGTTAATCAAGTTACTTTCCTCCATGACCAAATTGATAGGAGCGTAAAATGCGACGAATTTATAGTCTAATTCTTTCCACTTTTGCTTAGTTATTTTGTTAAAAATATCAAACTAACTTTGTTATTTTCTTAGCAGTTTTGTGGAGCAACCGTGGAGAAATAGGAGCTTAATTGGGGCAAGTTAAGGTTCTAATGTATAGTAGTGATGCAAAAGATGAAATAAGACCATTACATGGTCAGAAACAAGAAGGAAAGCTTGTGAAAAAATTCGTGCAAAACAGTTGCCGAGAAGCAAAATCTGGAAACCGGAATCTGCCTTATTTTCTTCTATATTTGGGAGCCATTTTGAAGATATCTCGAGTGGACACTGGCAGGAATTCTTTGCAACATTAGAATATCAGATGTTGTATTACAACTAGAGCCAAAGCAGTGGTCAGAAGAATCAAGGATGAACTCAGAAACGTTGCACAAAGTAGACATCTCGAGCAGTACTTCTCTCCAACAGTCTTATCTGCGAAGTATTTTTGAGGCAACATTTGGAGATGTTATTGGAGAGTCTTCTAGAATTTTATAGCTTGGACTTAAAGATATGATGCTATAGGGCATCGTAGGATCAATAAAAGTTCAGAAAGATTGCTGCAAGGTCATTTTAAAAGCCACTCAATCAAAATGACAAGAAAATAAGGAAAATCTGGAAATTTCTGAACAGACTTTATTTCGAAGACTTTTCAAGGCTGTTTATGGGCAACGAGTTGAGAAGCTTTCTAGAAGGTTTTTGCACGGTTTTGAAGATCAACATCGAGATTTTTACCTGCCTAAAAATTACGTTCAAAGTTGAGGTGGAACCTATTAAAAATATGGGCTAAAGAAGCAGGAAAAGGAAGTTTCGCACAGTTACCTTTCGTATCTCTTGGCAGATTGTTTTGAGGCTTCTTGGGGATTATTTGATGAGTTTTACACATTCTATATGAGATGTGAAGGATCTAGAAGTCCAAGGATTCGGCCCAAGAAGAGGAATTCCAATTGAAGAGGGGAAAACTTAACCTAACTTCAAGAGGAAGCCTTGAACTTGTAACTCCTATATAAAGGGCCTCCTTCTACGTTTTTCTACACCACATACACTCCATCTTCGGCCCTAAATCAGAAACCTCACTCCATACTCTCCCCTCATCATAGCTCACGAAATCCCTACTCCAAGAAGAAGCCGTAGCCTTCATCTTTCATCAGATCATCCTCCACCATCCTGTCGTGCTCCTGCTTTGAAGACGCCTCAAGCTTTCTTGAAGAATATTCAAAGTGAGACCGTGATATCTGCTGCCCTCTACGGTTTGTTCCTTCTGTACTTTTCAATTTCAATATGTATCTGTTTTTGGATTTCCAGAGTATGAGCGAGTAATTTTCTTTGTTGAGAACTAGTATGAAACCCTAGTTATGTGATGGATTTTTAGCTTTTGAATCTCCTTTTCGATTACAAGGTTTTGTGAATGCTTTGTTTGGTTTTGTTTTATAAAATCTTTTATATGTTTATGTCTTAGATTTATCACCTGAAATATGAGCATGTAATTGGAGCTAGTTTTAAGGTGCAGTGCATTCACGATCTTAAAACACTAAAGTAGTAAAGCCTACATGTTAGGTGAAATCAAACAAATAGAATGCATGCTAGGATGGCATTCCTCACTAGTTTTGTACTCTAAAATCAATCTTTCTAAAGAGCTTAATGTGTTTATGTGTACTTAATGAGTTAATTTGATAGGATAGCGTTCTACACCTTGATTGCATATAAGCAAGCTTAGTGCGTTCACGGTTCTAAGTAATTTTGGGAAAATAAGGCTTTAGCGGTGATCCTAAAGTTCTTGATTGGTTTCATTCACATGCCTTAGTAATTGAAGATTAGGTTAAATTGTCTTTCTCTGACCATAACTAGTGGTAGATTACGAAGTTCTCAATGTCCATACATCTGATTTAGAGACCCTAAAAATTGCAACGTTTTCTTCCTTTTATTATTGTCTACGTTTTCAAACCCAACCCCCCCCCCCCCCCCTTTTCATTTAGTTTGTGCGTCAACTTTATTTTCTTCTTTTTCTTTTAGTTTTTTTTTTATATATATAGTTTTGTTCAATTAACGAAATTTGTGAAAGTACCCTCAATTCCAGGACTGAACGATCCCTGTGTATCCTATACTAATAATTGTGTTTTGCAGGGTAATTTTGTGCACTTAATTTAGGCGTATCACAAATTCATATTGAAATTCAATTGATAGGGAGAAGAAGATGAGTGCCCTGATGTGCTCAGTATTTGGCTTCGAATCGGTTTTGATTCCGATCTAGTGAGAGTGTTTGACATGAAGGCAGTAAAAGATGGTGGTTGACGACGAAAGTGTCATAGAAGAAGATGATGACGATGATGGTAGATTGGAAGAAGACGAAGATAATGATGGGGAAATATACAAATCAGATCTAGACTAGAAGAAGATAATGACGGTAAACATAAAACAAAATACAAGTATGTGTGCATTAATGATTTGTCATTTCTGCTTTTGCTAGCTGTCATAATTCTTTGCTCTTGTAGAAATTAATTTCTTTAGAGAATTAAGGCCTAGTTTGGGATTGCTGTGACTTTTTTAAAAAATTGTTGTTGCTGTACTGTGAGAATAATCAACTGTGAATTAAAATAGTTTCGTATTTGGTAAATTATATTTTTAAAAGTGTTGTCTGTCCCCCCCCCCCCCCTTTTCATTTAGTTTGTGCGTCAACTTTATTTTCTTCTTTTTCTTTTAGTTTTTTTTTTATATATATAGTTTTGTTCAATTAACGAAATTTGTGAAAGTACCCTCAATTCCAGGACTGAACGATCCCTGTGTATCCTATACTAATAATTGTGTTTTGCAGGGTAATTTTGTGCACTTAATTTAGGCGTATCACAAATTCATATTGAAATTCAATTGATAGGGAGAAGAAGATGAGTGCCCTGATGTGCTCAGTATTTGGCTTCGAATCGGTTTTGATTCCGATCTAGTGAGAGTGTTTGACATGAAGGCAGTAAAAGATGGTGGTTGACGACGAAAGTGTCATAGAAGAAGATGATGACGATGATGGTAGATTGGAAGAAGACGAAGATAATGATGGGGAAATATACAAATCAGATCTAGACTAGAAGAAGATAATGACGGTAAACATAAAACAAAATACAAGTATGTGTGCATTAATGATTTGTCATTTCTGCTTTTGCTAGCTGTCATAATTCTTTGCTCTTGTAGAAATTAATTTCTTTAGAGAATTAAGGCCTAGTTTGGGATTGCTGTGACTTTTTTAAAAAATTGTTGTTGCTGTACTGTGAGAATAATCAACTGTGAATTAAAACAGTTTCGTGTTTGGTAAATTATATTTTTAAAAGTGTTGTTTGCACATAAAACAATTGCAAAGCGTGTTTTGATCCACATCAGCTTCTAAAAGCAACCTCTGGGCTACCTTTAAAATCTGCTGCCAGTGACCTATAACTTTCATTTAAAGCTGCTTTTTATTTACTTACCAAATATAATAAAATCTAAAATTTTGAACAAAAGTCGATTTTTTTTAAAAGCGAAGCAATCCCAAACGAGGCCTAAATACGTAGTTATAGACTCACTCAATGGACAATTAAATACATAGACATAGCGAGAAACCTCTTTCAGTACTACCCCAGAGGCATTAGAGGTACGTACATAGGGTGCACAAAAGTGCATAGGTTCCTAAAAAAGGAAATTATTGAAAAAAGATTAAGCTAAATTCATAATATAGGCTTAAGGAAAAACACCCGGCCCAAATTACCAATTCCAAAGAGAAAAATGCTCAACTCAAGGCCCAGCAGAACTGGCCCGACCTAACACCAGGCATCATCCCTTTCACCTGATAGATCCATGTATAGTTCTAGTGCATCGCTGCAAGACCACGCTGCCATAGCCACCACGACCTCTGCTGCCACAGCCTCCGCAACTCGTACCGCCACGACTCATGCCGCTTCGGCCCACATTGCTTCTACCTAAGCAACCCTGGCCCATGTCGCTATGAAGCTAGTAGCGATGCAGCGCCTTACAGTCCAAAGCTCCCCGATCTAAACACCTCGTACCAATCCTGGAAGCCTCCAATGAAGCGCCGACCACAGTACAAGATGACCACCATGTTTCAGAAAAGACGCCGAGTTACCTCTGTCTAAACACCCTGCTAACACCTCGCTCAAAACCACAGTTCTCCCATGAACTCTCCTAGGAAATAGCATCAATCACCCGTCTGGTAGAAAATCGTAACACGTCAGCGAGGTCAAAGGCTAGCCAAGACGTTCGGGCGCCGCCGAACAGGAGTGATTTCACAGAGATGGGAAAAGTCGGCCTTAGGGTTTTCTCAGCATGAGAAAAAATTCTATTTGTTTTTATCCTAGTTAAAATTTACATATATATAGTTAGTGTTGTGGTGTAAAAAGTTGTTGGTAAATAAATTCAATAAAATTAGTAGAAAGTAACTAATCATCCTTACACTAACATGTTAATTAAAAAAAGTTAAAAATTAAATTGGATCCACAAACATGAAAAGAGAATATATTGAAATTGTAACTTTAACACATGAAATTTGGTAATTGAAGTCATATTAAACTCTTTTTTTTTTTTAGGTAGGGCCAAACGGCTACCTTTAAGCTATAACCATTAATGAAATCATAGAATACAGGGGGGAGGGACATAGTGCCTAAAGCCCAACTTATAATAAATCATAAGAGAACGTCCCGAAATTATAACAGGAGTCTCTACTAAACTTGTGTATTCTAATACGCACCAATTAGCAAAGAGTGCACAACTGACTACTCTATTTGCTTTACAATTTTGGCGACATACCTGATATCTGGTGACACTTGGTTTCATCCTGCCACTAGAAGGCTATGATCATTTGACAATGCAAGGAACTCGCTGCCATCCTAGATCAGACCCAGCACCCAAAGTGCACAAACCGAGACGACGCCCACCTCGCCCTACTATCTTAAAGTAGGAATTTATTAAGCTCAACACCATGAAAGACTAAAACGTAAACATTAGCTAAAGCAAACAAATAAAAAAAAAAAAAGCCAAGGCCCCAAGTCAAGCCAAGAACTGGTTTCAAAAGCCCATTAGCAATGGCCCAGGCACGCCCTGCACCAACACCGTCGTCGCACCACCCCTGCCGGATCACCTCCAGTGGTCGACCACCTTCGCTCCACTCCCGTCCCACCGCCTGACTAGGTTTTCCTCCAAGCGTCGCTCCCCAGCCACAATCCTGTCACTGTTGCACCACTGCAGACAAGCAACTCCACCGCGATCAGGGAAGAGGCTCAGGAGGAACCCGATCTCGCAGCATTACTAGAAACCCAACCTCCCCCTCTTCAGACCACCTTCCGATCTGATCCGGACGAACCCTTCCACCACCAAATCTGACAACATCCGATCGGATCCGCTGACGCAACATATCCAGAAATCCCCCTAAGCCAGCCTCTCCTTCAACCAAACTCATCCTGAAATCTTGAGCCGAGATGGCCACTAAGAACCCCATGGCTTCACCAATGAATAGCGAATCAAGGCAGCATATCCGACGACCACGACGCACGGACTCTCCGCCGGACGGAGCAAGATGAAATCTCTTGAAAAACTCAACTGCGTGAGGAGCGTTCGCAAACCCTTATTTCTTTTAATTATATTAAACTCTCTAAATATATGATGAAAAAACATGGTAATAAAGAGTTAAGAGTGGATCCAATAAGCTTTGCAAAAAACCTTAAGCTACTACTGCCGCCGCCCAAAACCCTAACGAACGATCCCTGCTTGATCGTTCCTTGTAAGTCTAATGTTAATCGATGATGTCACCTCTAGTTTCGATGCCTCACTGGCCCTTATAGGAAAGGTATTGGTGGACCTGTCGCACATGAATGGAACCAGAGTCCAGTGCGGCTCGCAGGCATATTTGCTTGCTCGCCCTCTAACATTCAAACCCTATGCTACTGCAGATCTGCAATGGCATTTCAAGAGGATATGGGTCTTGGATAGGGACTTTAAGGTGAAAGAACAACCACAGCACTAGTATGCTTTTGCTTTCGACCTTCGGAAGAATCGTAACAAAGTGATCAAAGGAGGCCCGTGGTACTTTAACAAGGCTTCGATGATCCTTTAGAAATTTGATGGCCTGACTACTCCTCATACCATCCCTATGCATGCACTCTTTGTCTGGGTGAGGATCACAAATATCCCACTGGCCATAGAGGTGAAAGAAACAAATGTGGCTTCTATAGCAGGTAAGTTCCTGGAGATTGATCAGAATCTGTTTGATAACCAAGGTCTGATTAAGGTTCATGTTGAGCATGATATCTGGAAACCATTCTGTCTCAAACAAACCCTGAAGCTTGCACCGAGTGTAATTGAAGAAATCTCCTTCTTCTTCGAGAACATGATTGGGCGTTGCAAGGCATGCAACCACATTTTCCATGACAAAAAACCATGCCCTGTTGCTGGAACTGAACAAAATCAAACTCCTGTTGAGGAAAAGTTGGCTACCGATGTTGAACTGGTAAGAACTTCACTGGTTTCAAAGAACCCTATTTCACTAATGGGGCCTTTAAGTTTCAGGGCTACCTACACCAGTGTTGCCCTCTATGGAAAGAAACTTGTTTGGCAACTGTGGTCCTCATAAAAGCCGTCGACCCTTGCTCATCAAACTTGTAGCAGAACAGCATAGTAATATGCCTAGTAGTAGTATCATGTTGAGCAGCATTACTGAAGGCTCAACCAAAGAAAATGAGGAGCTGGTGCTTATCCCTATTGAAGAAGTGCATAGCACAAAGAGGGGACACCCAAACTCACCTTTCTCGTCCCTAAAAAAGCTAAAACTATCCTTTGATGCACAACAAGATGGCACGATGCGTGACATGATTACCAAGAAGGCAAATGTGCCAGAGTTTCACACAAAATTTGCTGCCAAGTCATTGGGTCTAGTTGAAACCCCAGGGGGGAATGTTGGTTCCAAAAGAGGTCATGATGCCTTTAGCTACTGTCCCGAAAGATGCTGATTACCAAGAAGGCAAATGTGCCAGAGTTTCACACAAAATTTGCTGCCAAGTCATTGGGTCTAGTTGAAACCCCAGGGGGAATGTTGGTTCCAAAAGAGGTCATGATGCCTTTAGCTACTGTCCCGAAAGATGATATCATGGTGGAGCATAAGAAGAAGAGGGGCAGGCCTCTTGTATCAAAGAACAAGAACCCATCTAAAGCCAAAAAGGTACCAGCTGAAGATGTTATGAGTGTCCTGTACTTGGGGAAAACCTCCTAGCCCTAGCGTAAAGGGCAAGGAAAAAGTGTAATCTTCTTTTGCATTAGCCTATAACTATGTCATAGTATATCGTAGTTAACAGGCTTACTTGAATAATTGAGCACCGGATGTTTAATGAAGGGTCTAGTCTTATGTATCATGTGAACCTACATAGCCTCTTGTTTATCTTTGAATGGTAGCGAAGGGATATGTAATGACCAATTTGGCTTGAGTTTATTAATGACAATCATTGATCGATTGATTAAAAAAAAATTGGATCTAGTAATAATTTATTTTCACTAATTTTTTTCTCTCACAAGCTAAAAGGATCGAAGTATAAAAGGGTAAAACTGGTGTTGCAAGATTATGATTTGCCAAAATGTATTATGTGGAATTAAAAATAAAAATTTGTATTTGCTTACATGACATGACACCTAGAATTGATGCCACAAATCTTAAGCCTCATTGAGGCTCCCTAATAGTGCCTTACAATAAAATTATTGTATGTCTTTTGTGTTGGTAACAATGAAATATCAAGTACCGTTGTACCAAGTAGCCCAAATTTCAGATTTCAAGAGGCAACCAAGACTCGAGAGTGGAGGGAAATCTGCCGCTAAATTTTTAAGAGTCAGACAACGGATAATACTTAATTGTGTTGTGCAATGTAGGTTTGAGAAAAAAGTTATCATTTTGTTGACATTCACACAACAGAACATCAATAATACCTATGACCGAGGTTTTTATATCCACCTACATATGATAAAACTTTGTATAGAATGTATTTTTTACATTTTGTACTAAATGTGCCAAAACATACATAATTCAGTTTGATCATTTTATGCTAAAAAAGTGAATGTTAAATTTCTTGTTTTATATATTGTTGAAATTTCGATTTTTCTATTTTTTTTTTTCTCAAATAAAATTTCTGACTCTATTCCTTCTTGTCTTTGCATCTTAATCTAGAGAGTGGATTTAATCACCTTTGTTAATATAGACATAACACAACCTTGGACTCGGTTGTCAATCATCTCAGGTGACAAGCCATCCGCTTGACATATATATGGAAGCGTTTGCACCGGCTTGAACCCAAAACTATAGGAGAAGTTTTTGAAGAATTTGATAGTTCACACCTCACAAAAATTCTCAGAGGCAAGTGTGGCTAACACACACCAAATGCAGAGGTGAACCATGTGGATTCATGGGACAAATAACCTGCATATAAATCACCTTTAAGACATATTTCATTCGTGTACTCAATTTTTTTTTTTTTTTTATACTTACAAAATATTTTTGGATCGAAAAACATGTTGATGATACAAGGACAGAATGTGTTTTCTGGAAAATGGGGATTGCAAGGCAAGTATCAATCCTTACTGGGCAAAAACTAAAAATAACAAACAGAACACCAGATTTTTGGTTACGCAGTGAAAACCTCAAATATGAGATTAAAAATTCTGTTGGTCAATTTTTTTTTTTTTTTTTTATACTTACAAAATATTTTTGGATCGAAAAACATGTTGATGATACAAGGACAGAATGTGTTTTCTGGAAAATGGGATTGCAAGGCAAGTATCAATCCTTACTAGGCAAAAACTAAAAATAACAAACAGAACACCAGATTTTTGGTTACGCAGTGAAAACCTCAAATATGAGATTAAAAATACTGTTGGGCTCTTACTCTTGAGAACCCAAAATAAGAATTAACTTATGATGAAGGATATGTTCTTTACAAACACATATAGCTCTCTATGCGGCTACAATCTCTAGACTCACTAGAGTGGTGCTTGTCTTGAATCTTGACCTTCTTCTTCACTTGAACGATCACCAAATATCGCTATTCTTTCTTCACAGCCTCTCTACTGATCTCAAGAGAATATATGCATATGAAAGATGATCAAAAACACTTATACATGGACCAAGTGTCTTTGATTCTTATGACCAAAACTAATATTAACCAAGCAAGACTCACAACTAATTCTTGCCTATCTCTCTCTCTCTCTGCCAGACCGTCTTTTTCACACACACACACACACACACACACAGATGAAGGGGCCGTGCTATACTCAATCAAACAGAATACAACCCTAATTCAGCTTCTATAAGGAAATAATCTTTTGTGATAAAGATAATCAAATAAAGACGCCAAATCTTAAAATACTTAGGAAATCAATAACACAATTTGGCAAACAGAAAAATAGAGAAATAACTTTAAATAAAAAATATTAAACCTCAAAGATACTTTCCTAGACCAACCACTAAATAATACACAAGACTGACCATGCATGCATATGGATGCATTTACCTGAGATTCTCTGAGATCGACTTTAAATAAAAAATATTAAACCTCAAAGATACTTTCCTAGACCAACCACTAAATAATACACAAGACTGACCATGCATGCATGGATGCATTTACCTGAGATTCTCTGAGATCGGCGTGTAGGATACTTCAAAGTTTTGTATGGAAATGCCAACACACCATAAATAATTCTTGTACCTACACATGCTCATGCAATTCTAAATTTTGGTATAGAGGGATTGTTCAATCCTAAAACAATTTTTGAACAGATATACATGCATGCAATGCATACGCACCTTTGAAGTGTGATGAGGTGAGACCAGCATATTAGGTCCAACACTCCATCCTTGGGTTTCAAGAGTAGTGAATACTACCATTAAACATGACTCTGGGTTGTGGAGATTATGAAATGTAACGTACACTAACAGAATGCGAATGGGACCGTTAATCATCTTTTAAATCATCTCTATAAAAAACTATTCAAATAGGAGATTAATCAATCAATTGAATGTTTCAAACAAATTTTGAAGATGTTAATTGTTATGAAAACCGTAATTTTTTTTTAATTTTTTTTTATTTGAAAGGGGTTTGGAACCCAGCCTAGCTGGGAGGCTCAGTCCCACGCCCGGTTCCATTTATTATATTAATAGTAGAATTTTACAACCGGGAGGGGGGGGGGTATAAAACCTGAACCCCGTGCTACAGAGAAACAATTACAATAATCCTCGTAGAGTACATCCTGAATAATAGCAGGAGTCTCATCTAGCTAGAAACACTAGCAAGGTGTGCAAGCCTATGTGCAACACCACTGGTTTCACAAAAAATATGTCGGATTCTAACTGATTGAAAAGAACATTTCAAAGACAATTTCGTTAATAAGTAATAGAAAAAATAGTATGTATCAAATAACATATATTCTAGCATTCCAAGTACAAGAGCCCTAACACGCAAAAATTAAAAATCACTAGCAAGGAAACTCCCAAAAAGGATAAGCATGAACACAGAAAAAAAATACAGAGAACATCAAGTTCACTGATTGACTACCAAAGCGCAAAGAAAATAGCTCACAGTTGAGACTTTAATTTGAGTAAAGGGTCTGTTTTACTAGCTTGAAAAGTGGGAAATTCCACACAATGTCACAATGGACCACCCTAGGGCTATGACAAAAAGAGTTTATTATTATCTAAGTAACTGCACCTATTCGTACAAGCGATGAGCCAAAGCAAACATATTATAAAAACCATGGAACTCAGGGTATGTTTTACGTAGCTGTTGAAATAGTGAAATCAGATTATCACGGCAACATGTGCAAACTAGAGCAATTGAAAGAGTGACTCAAAAGAAGCAAAAATGAAGGTGTACACACCAAAAAAGGCCACATGAATGGATTTCACATAAAACACAAACGTGTCGCCGGTATATCAAGCCCTAGGAATGTTATACCACATACGTCCCCGGAGCCGGATCTCTTACTTAATCTCCGCTGACATGCAAAGTAAACAGTTAGTCTTTTTATCAAGCAAGATACTGAATTACTTATATATTTTCAAAGACTATACGATCCGAATACTATGTATATGGGTTTTTGTCCATTTTACCCTATTTTTAGAGATTTTTTTTTTCCACTTACCCCATTAAGTTTTTTTAAATTTCTTCTTATCTAAAACACTCTAAAGAGGTATTCCCTAATAATCCATTAAGATTTTATTTTTTATTATTTTTATTTTTTTAATACCATTTTATCCTCACCCCTTTTTACTTAGACAGACAAAAGGAAAATGGAAGAGAGAGAAACCATAGGAGACTTTGCCTGAGTCGGTCACTGGCCGCCGGATTCTGGCCAACTTTTGTCAGATTCCGATCACCGGTCGCCGTCCGTCGGACTTTTCAGAAAATCTCGCTTGAGGTCCCAAAAGAGGTTGTCGAAGATCTCATAGGTCTCCGGAAAGGTTTATTGCCCCAAGATGTAGACGTATATTGGCCCCCAGTAGACGTATATTGCTCCCAATAGTCTATTGCCCCCCAATAGAGGGACAATAGACGTTTCGATTACCGAAAAAGAAACTAATCTTCTTAAAATTACATAAATAAAACTTTGATTAAAGAAAAAAAACAAGGAGATTATATCAATTCAGAACATCTATTGCCCCCAATAGACAGATACTGCCCTTAAAATTAAACCAATATATCCCATTATTGCTTGAAAGCTGAACCCATTATTCCCTCCCCCTGTAGCTCCTGCATGATGATATGCTTAAAATTTATTTCCATTTGAGTCCCATTACAATCTGAGGAATTGATTGTTGTCAATAGCGGTGGGTCGTGCAATCTTGAAACAAACCAGCTCCAAAATTGCAACAAAGCCAATGCATAATAATTCAATGGTATCCAGATCATTGGAGGCCAGGAATCAAACTACTTCAATGAAGAACTCAAACCCAGATATCCACCATAGCACCACCAAAACCCGTTGCCGTCGTCGCCATGTCAATCACTGAGCCTCTGAATGAAACCCCAAGCGCCGACTCTAGCTTTCGCACCAAATCTGAATTTGAACTCATTGTGATCTCCGATCTCGAATTTCGATTCCCTGTCTCGATTTTTGCTAAGTGATATTGGCGGAGGAGTTGAGCCCATCCAATTACAAAGCACTACAATGATTTTTAGTCTAAAGCAGTTGTGTTTCGTCCAACTGTCCAAGCTCTGGCCTACTTCCGACAATGCTCCAACTCCGACAAAGAGAGAGAGGTTCCGGTGATCTGTATGTACGGGGGGAAGAGAGAGAGAGAGAGAGAGAGAGAGAGAGAGAGAGAGAGAGGGCACATGTAATTAATTAAGTCAAGGGCAAAATTGTCATTTTATTTTAAACATGGTAGGTGGGAATAAAAATCTGTTGTTGGGATAAGTGGGGTAATTTTTGCTCATTTTGGTGCTTTGGGTCAAGAACCCTGTATATATGGGCCTAGTCATAATTAATTAAGTCAGGTTTTTGATCCTTTATCTATTCACAATCTATGTCGATAAGGACTTCAATCACGTATTAAGCTTCAAATGTGATGACAATTACTTATGCTCCAACCCTAGCAACAACCTGTCGAACAGGTAAACTAGTGGTTTTACATCAATTCTCTGGTCTCTATATATGCTTTTCTTTGGCTGGCTTGTTTTGAATTTTTTTGATCAAAGTTGTCTTAATACAAAACGATGCGCAATTTGAAGTTATTGTACATTATGTCATCCACCGTGGGTCTGCACTGGTGGGAGCGCTATTCTTGACTCCACGGCCAGTAGAGGACAATACTTCCTTTGTACAAAGGTGCGGACTGTTATAATTAAGTAGTTATGCAGATCTATCTGCTTTGCTATAATATAATCTTTTGGAATAATGTATTCTTCTGAGAGCTGGAGATCCTGAAGAGCTTTATAAAAATAGATTCACCATATGTATTCTGAAACTTGTTTAGCTGCTATTTTGATCAGTCGGTCAAATTTGCATCACTCAATGATAATCGTCTGAAATCTTGACTAACAATTGGCAAAGACTAAGAACTACATACGTACATGTATCAACCATATGTTTGTCTTAGTACCATACCTTATCTCTAAACACAGATAAATTTCTCATTAATATTTTGTTTTATTTATTGTTTTTCCTCCCCAAGTAAAACTCTTAGGTAAGCGTACCTAGGAAAAGACTTGAGGTGATGACTGCATGCCCTGTGTAGAATCGAAGAACCCTTCAAAGAAGACCAAGACCATAATAGTAACCAGAATGAAGAAACCTGGATATTCAAATTCAAATTAATTGGCGTACAACTTCACATTCTTGCATGCCCTTGACGACCTCAATTTTGAGTCACAACTTATACAGACGGAGAACTTTATTGACAGAAATTACCCCAATAAAAATACAAATTAAAGCACGAAGACTAGTACGTATGTGTCCTACATATATGTCATCTTGTAAATATGATTCCAAAAACTGCTAGTGCATGTGAATAATCTTCATATATACTTATTGTTGGTTTCCTCTTCAGTTTTATACCACTAATTGGGGCTACAAGTGTGATTGACATATTGATCTTCCAAGAAACAGAGACCCAAAAAAAAAGAGAAAAAAGAATGAAACAGAGACCAAAAACCAAAGAAAATTGAAAATGATGGAAGGGTTACAGGTTAAAAGGTCGTATCAAATTTCACATGTATGGTCTTCTGCTGACATCTGCATTAATATCATTAACAAAAACTAGATGTTTTTGACCAAAAAAATTTGTTACTTGATGAGTTGATGTTGGAAACTTGGTCAGCTTTGGCTACCCACCGTGTAGAGTTCGGCACTACGTACTAGAATATAACTAACCTAAACAATTCTCCACGTGGAGAATTTGAGCCTCCCTTCTTCTTTGGCTATAAATAGCAACCCAGTCATTCATCTGACCACACTACCAAACTTGATCCCTTCTTTCTCAGATTTCAAGTCTCTTTTGATTCCAAAACTTTCACTCTCCCAAATGGCACCCACAACAGCCAACGTTGCCGACGAAGCCAAAGTAGCAAACATCAAGACACTTACGGGCTCCGAACTCAACTCAGTACCGTCGGAGTACACCTACGTCAAGAACCACAACGATCAAGCTGATGCAAGCGACCCAGAACACTCAATCCCCACCATCGATTTCGCCCAACTCACCTCCAGCTCCCCCGAACTCCGGTCCAGAGCCATTGAAGAGCTAGGCAGAGCTTGCCAGGAATGGGGCTTCTTTCAGGTATACATATATTTTGTTGAAGAGAAATGGCGTACCATTAGAGCGAGTAATATATGTGAATATGTAGCAAAATAAATGAACATGTAGCTAATAAGGATTTTGGTTGTGGTTAATTATTAGGTGATCAACCACGGTGTGCCTGAGAGCCTGATGAAGTCGATGATCGAGGTATGCCACAAGTTCTTTGATCTTCCTGAGGAGGAGAAGAAGGAGTTCCAATCAAGGAAGCTGTTGGAGCCAATCAAGTGCGGGACAAGCTTTAACGTTGCGATCGACAAAGTTCGTCTGTGGAGGGATTACCTCAAGGTCATAGCACATCCCGAGTTCCACTCACTCCACAAACCCGCCAATTACAGTGAGGTTTCGTTGGAGTTCAGCAAACAAACTCGACAAGTTGCAACCGAATTGTTGAGTGGAATATCAGAGAGCTTGGGGTTGGAGGCCGAGTACATAGCCAAGGCCATGAACTGGGACCGTGGCCTACAAATCCTCGCCGCTAACTATTATCCGGCGTGTCCCCAGCCCGATCTAGCCATTGGAATTCCCCCTCACACCGATCACGGACTTGTCACTCTCCTTATTCAGAATGACATGGGTGGCCTTGAAGTGCAGCACAACGGCAAATGGGTGCTCGTTGATTGTGCTCCGGGTGCTTTTGTTGTTAACATCGGTGACCAAATGCAGATCTTGACTAATGATAAGTACAAGAGCGTATGGCATCGGGCAGTTGTGAACAACAGAGCTACAAGGATCTCCATAGCAGTACCACATGGACCTGCACTTGAGACTGCTGCTCTGCCAATCCCGGAGTTGTTGGGTGGCGAAGCACCAAAATACATCGGAATGTCATATGAAGAGTTCATGGAACTTCAGGCAAGCCCCGCGGCGTACATGATGCCTTGTTTAGATCACCTGCGAGTCAAGGCCGAGTAAACCAAGTCAATGGGGATTTGAGGTTTCAGATGAGCTTTAATCTGGATCTTGTGGGTGGATATTTCTTTCTAGTTATTCATATTTATATTCATCGTACGTATTTCAATAGTGAATGTGCTGCATCTGTATGAGTGCGAGATTTCAGTTATTACACAGTTGTACGAGTGGCATTTTGCCCAACGCATGTAGCACGAGTTCCGAATTAATTATACTTGTATCTTCATGTTTATAATTGCATCAATATCTTGCTCGATTCATTTTAGAAATCTGTCACTGTTTCAATGAAAAATAGACAAT